>OV121098.1:3730887-3953422 GCA_921293015.1 Phorcus lineatus
AAGAGGTGTATGAGAGTGTCTATATGTGTGAGGGGAGGGGGGGGAGGTTACACTGGTCTCTGAGGTCAAGTCAGTAAGAGGTATATGAGAGTGTCTGTTTGTGTGTTAGGGGAGGTGGGGGGGGGGAGGTTACACTGGTCTTTGAGGTCAAGTCAGTAAGAGGTATACGAGAGTGTCTGTGTGTGTGTTGGGGGAGGGGGGGGAGGTTACACTGGTCTCTGAGGTCAAGTCAGTAAGAGGTATATGAGAGTGTCTATATGTGTGGGGGGAGGGGAGTGGGGGCTTACACTGGTTTCTAAGGTCAGGTCAGTAAGAGGTGTATGAGAGTGTCTATATGTGTGGAGGGAGGGGAGTGGGGGGGTACACTGGTTTCTAAGGTCAAGTCAGTAAGAGGTGTATGAGAGTGTCTATATGTGTGGGGGGAGGGGAGTGGGGGGGTACACTGGTTTATAAGGTCAAGTCAGTAAGAGGTGTATGAGAGTGTCTATATGTGTGGGGGGAGGGGGGGGGAGGTTACACTGGTCTCTGAGGTCAAGTCAGTAAGAGGTGTATGAGAGTGTCTATATGTGTGAGGGGAGGGGGGGGGGAGGTTACACTGGTCTCTGAGGTCAAGTCAGGAAGAGGTATATGAGAGTGTCTGTGTGTGTGTTGGGGGAGGGGGGGGAGGTTACACTGGTCTCTGAGGTCAAGTCAGTAAGAGGTATATGAGAGTGTCTATATGTGTGAGGGGAGGGGGGGGGAGGTTACACTGGTCTCTGAGGTCAAGTCAGTAAGAGGTGTATGAGAGTGTCTATATGTGTGAGGGGAGGGGGGGGAGGTTACACTGGTCTCTGAGGTCAAGTCAGTAAGAGGTATATGAGAGTGTCTGTTTGTGTGTTAGGGGAGGTGGGGGGGGGGGGGAGGTTACACTGGTCTGTGAGGTCAAGTCAGTAAGAGGTATACGAGAGTGTCTGTGTGTGTGTTGGGGGAGGGGGGGGAGGTTACACTGGTCTCTGAGGTCAAGTCAGTAAGAGGTATATGAGAGTGTCTATATGTGTGGGGGGAGGGGAGTGGGGGCTTACACTGGTTTCTAAGGTCAGGTCAGTAAGAGGTGTATGAGAGTGTCTATATGTGTGGAGGGAGGGGAGTGGGGGGTACACTGGTTTCTAAGGTCAAGTCAGTAAGAGGTGTATGAGAGTGTCTATATGTGTGAGGGGAGGGGGGGAGGTTACACTGGTCTCTGAGGTCAAGTCAGTAAGAGGTATATGAGAGTGTCTGTTTGTGTGTTAGGGGAGGTGGGGGGGGGGAGGTTACACTGGTCCCTGAGATGAAGTCAGTAAGAGGTATATGAGAGTGTCTGTGTGTGTGTTGGGGGAGGTGGGGGGGGGGGAGGTTACACTGGTCTCTGAGGTCAAGTCAGTAAGAGGTATATGAGAGTGTCTATATGTGTGGGGGGAGGGGAGTGGTGGGGTACACTGGTTTCTAAGGTCAAGTCAGTAAGAGGTATATGAGAGTGTCTATATGTGTGGGGGGAGGGGAGTGGGGGGGTACACTGGTTTCTAAGGTCAGGTCAGGAAGAGGTGTATGAGAGTGTCTATATTTGTGGAGGGAGGGGAGTGGGGGGGTACACTGGTTTCTAAGGTCAAGTCAGTAAGAGGTGTATGAGAGTGTCTATATGTGTGGGGGGAGGGGAGTGGGGGGGTACACTGGTTTCTAAGGTCAAGTCAGTAAGAGGTGTATGAGAGTGTCTATATGTGTGAGGGGAAGGGGGGGGAGGTTACACTGGTGTCTGAGATGAAGTCAGTAAGAGGTATATGAGAGTGTCTGTGTGTGTGTTGGAGGAGGGGGGGGAGGTTACACTGGTCTCTGAGGTCAAGTCAGTAAGAGGTGTATAAGAGTGTCTATATGTGTGAGGGGAGGGGGGGGGGGGGAGGTTACACTGGTCTCTGAGGTCAAGTCAGGAAGAGGTATATGAGAGTGTCTGTGTGTGTGTTGGGGGAGGGGGGGGGAGGTTACACTGGTCTCTGAGGTCAAGTCAGTAAGAGGTATATGAGAGTGTCTATATGTGTGAGGGGAGGGGGGGGGAGGTTACACTGGTCTCTGAGGTCAAGTCAGTAAGAGGTGTATGAGAGTGTCTATATGTGTGAGGGGAGGGGGGGGGGGGAGGTTACACTGGTCTCTGAGGTCAAGTCAGTAAGAGGTATATGAGAGTGTCTATATGTGTGAGGGGAGGGGGGGGGGAGGTTACACTGGTCTCTGAGGTCAAGTCAGTAAGAGGTGTATGAGAGTGTCTATATGTGTGAGGGGAGGGGGGGGAGGTTACACTGGTCTCTGAGGTCAAGTCAGTAAGAGGTATATGAGAGTGTCTGTTTGTGTGTTAGGGGAGGTGGGGGGGGGGAGGTTACACTGGTCTGTGAGGTCAAGTCAGTAAGAGGTATACGAGAGTGTCTGTGTGTGTGTTGGGGGAGGGGGGGGAGGTTACACTGGTCTCTGAGGTCAAGTCAGTAAGAGGTATATGAGAGTGTCTATATGTGTGGGGGGAGGGGAGTGGGGGCTTACACTGGTTTCTAAGGTCAGGTCAGTAAGAGGTGTATGAGAGTGTCTATATGTGTGGAGGGAGGGGAGTGGGGGGGGTACACTGGTTTCTAAGGTCAAGTCAGTAAGAGGTGTATGAGAGTGTCTGTGTGTGTGTTGGGGGAGTGGGGGGGAGGTTACACTGGTTTCTAAGGTCAAGTCAGTAAGAGGTATATGAGAGTGTCTATATGTGTGGAGGGAGGGGAGTGGGGGGGTACACTGGTTTCTAAGGTCAAGTCAGTAAGAGGTGTATGAGAGTGTCTATATGTGTGGGGGGAGGGGAGTGGGGGGGTACACTGGTTTCTAAGGTCAAGTCAGTAAGAGGTGTATGAGAGTGTCTATATGTGTGGGGGGAGGGGAGTGGGGGGGTACACTGGTTTATAAGGTCAAGTCAGTAAGAGGTGTATGAGAGTGTCTATATGTGTGGGGGGAGGGGGGGGGAGGTTACACTGGTCTCTGAGGTCAAGTCAGTAAGAGGTGTATGAGAGTGTCTATATGTGTGAGGGGAGGGGGGGGGGAGGTTACACTGGTCTCTGAGGTCAAGTCAGGAAGAGGTATATGAGAGTGTCTGTGTGTGTGTTGGGGGAGGGGGGGGAGGTTACACTGGTCTCTGAGGTCAAGTCAGTAAGAGGTATATGAGAGTGTCTATATGTGTGAGGGGAGGGGGGGGGGGGAGGTTACACTGGTCTCTGAGGTCAAGTCAGTAAGAGGTGTATGAGAGTGTCTATATGTGTGAGGGGAGGGGGGGGAGGTTACACTGGTCTCTGAGGTCAAGTCAGTAAGAGGTATATGAGAGTGTCTGTTTGTGTGTTAGGGGAGGTGGGGGGGGGGGGAGGTTACACTGGTCTGTGAGGTCAAGTCAGTAAGAGGTATACGAGAGTGTCTGTGTGTGTGTTGGGGGAGGGGGGGGAGGTTACACTGGTCTCTGAGGTCAAGTCAGTAAGAGGTATATGAGAGTGTCTATATGTGTGGGGGGAGGGGAGTGGGGGCTTACACTGGTTTCTAAGGTCAGGTCAGTAAGAGGTGTATGAGAGTGTCTATATGTGTGGAGGGAGGGGAGTGGGGGGTACACTGGTTTCTAAGGTCAAGTCAGTAAGAGGTGTATGAGAGTGTCTATATGTGTGGGGGGAGGGGAGTGGGGGGGTACACTGGTTTCTAAGGTCAAGTCAGTAAGAGGTGTATGAGAGTGTCTATATGTGTGAGGGGAGGGGGGGGGAGGTTACACTGGTCTCTGAGGTCAAGTCAGGAAGAGGTATATGAGAGTGTCTGTGTGTGTGTTGGGGGAGGGGGGGGAGGTTACACTGGTCTCTGAGGTCAAGTCAGTAAGAGGTATATGAGAGTGTCTATATGTGTGAGGGGAGGGGGGGGGGGGGAGGTTACACTGGTCTCTGAGGTCAAGTCAGTAAGAGGTGTATGAGAGTGTCTATATGTGTGAGGGGAGGGGGGGGAGGTTACACTGGTCTCTGAGGTCAAGTCAGTAAGAGGTATATGAGAGTGTCTGTTTGTGTGTTAGGGGAGGTGGGGGGGGGGGAGGTTACACTGGTCTCTGAGGTCAAGACAGTAAGAGGTTTACGAGAGTGTCTGTGTGTGTGTTGGGGGAGGGGGGGAGGTTACACTGGTCTCTGAGGTCAAGTCAGTAAGAGGTATATGAGAGTGTCTATATGTGTGGGGGGAGGGGAGTGGGGGCTTACACTGGTTTCTAAGGTCAGGTCAGTAAGAGGTGTATGAGAGTGTCTATATGTGTGGAGGGAGGGGAGTGGGGGGGTACACTGGTTTCTAAGGTCAAGTCAGTAAGAGGTGTATGAGAGTGTCTATATGTGTGGGGGGAGGGGAGTGGGGGGGTACACTGGTTTCTAAGGTCAAGTCAGTAAGAGGTGTATGAGAGTGTCTGTGTGTGTGTTGGGGGAGGTGGGGGGGGGAGGTTACACTGGTCTCTGAGGTCAAGTCAGTAAGAGGTATACGAGAGTGTCTGTGTGTGTGTTGGGGGAGGGGGGGAGGTTACACTGGTCTCTGAGGTCAAGCCAGTAAGAGGTATATGAGAGTGTCTATATGTGTGGGGGGAGGGGAGTGGTGGGGTACACTGGTTTCTAAGGTCAAGTCAGTAAGAGGTATATGAGAGTGTCTATATGTGTGGAGGGAGGGGAGTGGGGGGGTACACTGGTTTCTAAGGTCAAGTCAGTAAGAGGTGTATGAGAGTGTCTATATGTGTGGGGGGAGGGGAGTGGGGGGGTACACTGGTTTCTAAGGTCAGGTCAGTAAGAGGTGTATGAGAGTGTCTATATGTGTGGAGGGAGGGGAGTGGGGGGGTACACTGGTTTCTGAGGTCAAGTCAGTAAGAGGTATATGAGAGTGTCTATATGTGTGGGGGGAGGGGAGTGGTGGGGTACACTGGTTTCTAAGGTCAAGCCAGTAAGAGGTATATGAGAGTGTCTATATGTGTGGGGGGAGGGGAGTGGTGGGGTACACTGGTTTCTAAGGTCAAGTCAGTAAGAGGTATATGAGAGTGTCTATATGTGTGGAGGGAGGGGAGTGGGGGGGTACACTGGTTTCTAAGGTCAAGTCAGTAAGAGGTGTATGAGAGTGTCTGTGTGTGTGTTGGGGGAGGGGGGGGGGAGGTTACACTGGTCCTGAGGTCAAGTCAGTAAGAGGTGTATGAGAGTGTCTATATGTGTGAGGGGAGGGGGGGGGGGAGGTTACACTGGTCTCTGAGGTCAAGTCAGTAAGAGGTATATGAGAGTGTCTATATGTGTGGGGGGAGGGGAGTGGTGGGGTACACTGGTTTCTAAGGTCAAGTCAGTAAGAGGTATATGAGAGTGTCTATATGTGTGGGGGGAGGGGAGTGGGGGGGTACACTGGTTTCTAAGGTCAGGTCAGGAAGAGGTGTATGAGAGTGTCTATATTTGTGGAGGGAGGGGAGTGGGGGGGTACACTGGTTTCTAAGGTCAAGTCAGTAAGAGGTGTATGAGAGTGTCTATATGTGTGGGGGGAGGGGAGTGGGGGGGTACACTGGTTTCTAAGGTCAAGTCAGTAAGAGGTGTATGAGAGTGTCTATATGTGTGAGGGGAAGGGGGGGGAGGTTACACTGGTCTCTGAGATGAAGTCAGTAAGAGGTATATGAGAGTGTCTGTGTGTGTGTTGGAGGAGGGGGGGGAGGTTACACTGGTCTCTGAGGTCAAGTCAGTAAGAGGTGTATAAGAGTGTCTATATGTGTGAGGGGAGGGGGGGGGGGGAGGTTACACTGGTCTCTGAGGTCAAGTCAGGAAGAGGTATATGAGAGTGTCTGTGTGTGTGTTGGGGGAGGGGGGGGGAGGTTACACTGGTCTCTGAGGTCAAGTCAGTAAGAGGTATATGAGAGTGTCTATATGTGTGAGGGGAGGGGGGGGGAGGTTACACTGGTCTCTGAGGTCAAGTCAGTAAGAGGTGTATGAGAGTGTCTATATGTGTGAGGGGAGGGGGGGGGGAGGTTACACTGGTCTCTGAGGTCAAGTCAGTAAGAGGTATATGAGAGTGTCTATATGTGTGAGGGGAGGGGGGGGGAGGTTACACTGGTCTCTGAGGTCAAGTCAGTAAGAGGTGTATGAGAGTGTCTATATGTGTGAGGGGAGGGGGGGGAGGTTACACTGGTCTCTGAGGTCAAGTCAGTAAGAGGTATATGAGAGTGTCTGTTTGTGTGTTAGGGGAGGTGGGGGGGGAGGTTACACTGGTCTGTGAGGTCAAGTCAGTAAGAGGTATACGAGAGTGTCTGTGTGTGTGTTGGGGGAGGGGGGGGAGGTTACACTGGTCTCTGAGGTCAAGTCAGTAAGAGGTATATGAGAGTGTCTATATGTGTGGGGGGAGGGGAGTGGGGGCTTACACTGGTTTCTAAGGTCAGGTCAGTAAGAGGTGTATGAGAGTGTCTATATGTGTGGAGGGAGGGGAGTGGGGGGGTACACTGGTTTCTAAGGTCAAGTCAGTAAGAGGTGTATGAGAGTGTCTGTGTGTGTGTTGGGGGAGTGGGGGGGAGGTTACACTGGTTTCTAAGGTCAAGTCAGTAAGAGGTATATGAGAGTGTCTATATGTGTGGAGGGAGGGGAGTGGAGGGGTACACTGGTTTCTAAGGTCAAGTCAGTAAGAGGTGTATGAGAGTGTCTATATGTGTGGGGGGAGGGGAGTGGGGGGGTACACTGGTTTCTAAGGTCAAGTCAGTAAGAGGTGTATGAGAGTGTCTATATGTGTGGGGGGAGGGGAGTGGGGGGGTACACTGGTTTATAAGGTCAAGTCAGTAAGAGGTGTATGAGAGTGTCTATATGTGTGGGGGGAGGGGGGGGGGGTTACACTGGTCTCTGAGGTCAAGTCAGTAAGAGGTGTATGAGAGTGTCTATATGTGTGAGGGGAGGGGGGGGGGAGGTTACACTGGTCTCTGAGGTCAAGTCAGGAAGAGGTATATGAGAGTGTCTGTGTGTGTGTTGGGGGAGGGGGGGGAGGTTACACTGGTCTCTGAGGTCAAGTCAGTAAGAGGTATATGAGAGTGTCTATATGTGTGAGGGGAGGGGGGGGGGGAGGTTACACTGGTCTCTGAGGTCAAGTCAGTAAGAGGTGTATGAGAGTGTCTATATGTGTGAGGGGAGGGGGGGGAGGTTACACTGGTCTCTGAGGTCAAGTCAGTAAGAGGTATATGAGAGTGTCTGTTTGTGTGTTAGGGGAGGTGGGGGGGGGGGAGGTTACACTGGTCTGTGAGGTCAAGTCAGTAAGAGGTATACGAGAGTGTCTGTGTGTGTGTTGGGGGAGGGGGGGAGGTTACACTGGTCTCTGAGGTCAAGTCAGTAAGAGGTATATGAGAGTGTCTATATGTGTGGGGGGAGGGGAGTGGGGGCTTACACTGGTTTCTAAGGTCAGGTCAGTAAGAGGTGTATGAGAGTGTCTATATGTGTGGAGGGAGGGGAGTGGGGGGTACACTGGTTTCTAAGGTCAAGTCAGTAAGAGGTGTATGAGAGTGTCTATATGTGTGGGGGGAGGGGAGTGGGGGGGTACACTGGTTTCTAAGGTCAAGTCAGTAAGAGGTGTATGAGAGTGTCTATATGTGTGAGGGGAAGGGGGGGGAGGTTACAATGGTCTCTGAGGTCAAGTCAGTAAGAGGTATATGAGAGTGTCTGTGTGTGTGTTGGAGGAGGGGGGGGAGGTTACACTGGTCTCTGAGGTCAAGTCAGTAAGAGGTGTATAAGAGTGTCTATATGTGTGAGGGGAGGGGGGGGGGGAGGTTACACTGGTCTCTGAGGTCAAGTCAGGAAGAGGTATATGAGAGTGTCTGTGTGTGTGTTGGGGGAGGGGGGGGAGGTTACACTGGTCTCTGAGGTCAAGTCAGTAAGAGGTATATGAGAGTGTCTATATGTGTGAGGGGAGGGGGGGGGAGGTTACACTGGTCTCTGAGGTCAAGTCAGTAAGAGGTGTATGAGAGTGTCTATATGTGTGAGGGGAGGGGGGGGAGGTTACACTGGTCTCTGAGGTCAAGTCAGTAAGAGGTATATGAGAGTGTCTGTTTGTGTGTTAGGGGAGGTGGGGGGGGGGGAGGTTACACTGGTCTCTGAGGTCAAGACAGTAAGAGGTATACGAGAGTGTCTGTGTGTGTGTTGGGGGAGGGGGGGAGGTTACACTGGTCTCTGAGGTCAAGTCAGTAAGAGTTATATGAGAGTGTCTATATGTGTGGGGGGAGGGGAGTGGGGGCTTACACTGGTTTCTAAGGTCAGGTCAGTAAGAGGTGTATGAGAGTGTCTATATGTGTGGAGGGAGGGGAGTGGGGGGGTACACTGGTTTCTAAGGTCAAGTCAGTAAGAGGTGTATGAGAGTGTCTATATGTGTGGGGGGAGGGGAGTGGGGGGGTACACTGGTTTCTAAGGTCAAGTCAGTAAGAGGTATATGAGAGAGTCTGTTTGTGTGTTAGGGGAGGTGGGGGGGGGGGAGGTTACACTGGTCTCTGAGGTCAAGTCAGTAAGAGGTATATGAGAGTGTCTGTTTGTGTGTTAGGGGAGGTGGGGGGGGGAGGTTACACTGGTCTCTGAGGTTAAGTCAGTAAGAGGTATACGAGAGTGTCTGTTTGTGTGTTAGGGGAGGTGGGGGGGGGAGGTTACACTGGTCCCTGAGATGAAGTCAGTAAGAGGTATATGAGAGTGTCTGTGTGTGTGTTGGGGGAGGTGGGGGTTGGGAGGTTACACTGGTCTCTGAGGTCAAGTCAGTAAGAGGTGTATGAGAGTGTCTGTTTGTGTGAGGGGAGGGGGGGGGGGAGGTTACACTGGTCTCTGAGGTCAAGTCAGTAAGAGGTATATGAGAGTGTCTGTTTGTGTTTTAGGGGAGGTGGGGGGGGGGGGGAGGTTACACTGGTCTGTGAGGTCAAGTCAGTAAGAGGTATACGAGAGTGTCTGTGTGTGTGTTGGGGGAGGGGGGGGAGGTTACACTGGTCTCTGAGGTCAAGTCAGTAAGAGGTATATGAGAGTGTCTATATGTGTGGGGGGAGGGGAGTGGGGGCTTACACTGGTTTCTAAGGTCAGGTCAGTAAGAGGTGTATGAGAGTGTCTATATGTGTGGAGGGAGGGGAGTGGGGGGTACACTGGTTTCTAAGGTCAAGTCAGTAAGAGGTGTATGAGAGTGTCTGTGTGTGTGGGGGGAGGGGAGTGGGGGGGGTACACTGGTTTCTAAGGTCAAGTCAGTAAGAGGTGTATGAGAGTGTCTATATGTGTTGGGGGAGTGGGGGGGAGGTTACACTGGTTTCTAAGGTCAAGTCAGTAAGAGGTATATGAGAGTGTCTATATGTGTGGAGGGAGGGGAGTGGGGGGGTACACTGGTTTCTAAGGTCAAGTCAGTAAGAGGTGTATGAGAGTGTCTATATGTGTGGGGGGAGGGGAGTGGGGGGGGTACACTGGTTTCTAAGGTCAAGTCAGTAAGAGGTGTATGAGAGTGTCTATATGTGTGGGGGGAGGGGAGTGGGGGGGTACACTGGTTTCTAAGGTCAAGTCAGTAAGAGGTGTATGAGAGTGTCTGTGTGTGTGTTGGGGGAGGGGGGGGGGGGGTTACACTGGTCTCTGAGGTCAAGTCAGTAAGAGGTGTATGAGAGTGTCTATATGTGTGAGGGGAGGGGGGGGGGAGGTTACACTGGTCTCTGAGGTCAAGTCAGGAAGAGGTATATGAGAGTGTCTGTGTGTGTGTTGGGGGAGGGGGGGGAGGTTACACTGGTCTCTGAGGTCAAGTCAGTAAGAGGTATATGAGAGTGTCTGTTTGTGTGTTAGGGGAGGTGGGGGGGGGGAGGTTACACTGGTCTGTGAGGTCAAGTCAGTAAGAGGTATACGAGAGTGTCTGTGTGTGTGTTGGGGGAGGGGGGGGAGGTTACACTGGTCTCTGAGGTCAAGTCAGTAAGAGGTATATGAGAGTGTCTATATGTGTGGGGGGAGGGGAGTGGGGGCTTACACTGGTTTCTAAGGTCAGGTCAGTAAGAGGTGTATGAGAGTGTCTATATGTGTGGAGGGAGGGGAGTGGGGGGGTACACTGGTTTCTAAGGTCAAGTCAGTAAGAGGTGTATGAGAGTGTCTGTGTGTGTGGGGGGAGGGGAGTGGGGGGGGGTACACTGGTTTCTAAGGTCAAGTCAGTAAGAGGTGTATGAGAGTGTCTATATGTGTTGGGGGAGTGGGGGGGAGGTTACACTGGTTTCTAAGGTCAAGTCAGTAAGAGGTATATGAGAGTGTCTATATGTGTGGAGGGAGGGGAGTGGGGGGGTACACTGGTTTCTAAGGTCAAGTCAGTAAGAGGTGTATGAGAGTGTCTATATGTGTGGGGGGAGGGGAGTGGGGGGGGTACACTGGTTTCTAAGGTCAAGTCAGTAAGAGGTGTATGAGAGTGTCTATATGTGTGGGGGGAGGGGAGTGGGGGGGTACACTGGTTTCTAAGGTCAAGTCAGTAAGAGGTGTATGAGAGTGTCTGTGTGTGTGTTGGGGGAGGGGGGGGGAGGTTACACTGGTCTCTGAGGTCAAGTCAGTAAGAGGTGTATGAGAGTGTCTATATGTGTGAGGGGAGGGGGGGGGGGAGGTTACACTGGTCTCTGAGGTCAAGTCAGGAAGAGGTATATGAGAGTGTCTGTGTGTGTGTTGGGGGAGGGGGGGGAGGTTACACTGGTCTCTGAGGTCAAGTCAGTAAGAGGTATATGAGAGTGTCTATATGTGTGAGGGGAGGGGGGGGGGAGGTTACACTGGTCTCTGAGGTCAAGTCAGTAAGAGGTGTATGAGAGTGTCTATATGTGTGAGGGGAGGGGGGGGAGGTTACACTGGTCTCTGAGGTCAAGTCAGTAAGAGGTATATGAGAGTGTCTGTTTGTGTGTTAGGGGAGGTGGGGGGGGGGAGGTTACACTGGTCTGTGAGGTCAAGTCAGTAAGAGGTATACGAGAGTGTCTGTGTGTGTGTTGGGGGAGGGGGGGAGGTTACACTGGTCTCTGAGGTCAAGTCAGTAAGAGGTATATGAGAGTGTCTATATGTGTGGGGGGAGGGGAGTGGGGGGGTACACTGGTTTCTAAGGTCAGGTCAGTAAGAGGTGTATGAGAGTGTCTATATGTGTGGAGGGAGGGGAGTGGGGGGTACACTGGTTTCTAAGGTCAAGTCAGTAAGAGGTGTATGAGAGTGTCTATATGTGTGGGGGGAGGGGAGTGGGGGGGTACACTAGTTTCTAAGGTCAAGTCAGTAAGAGGTGTATGAGAGTGTCTATATGTGTGAGGGGAGGGGGGGGAGGTTACACTGGTCTCTGAGGTCAAGTCAGTAAGAGGTATATGAGAGTGTCTGTTTGTGTGTTAGGGGAGGTGGGGGGGGGGGGGGGGGGGAGGTTACACTGGTCCCTGAGATGAAGTCAGTAAGAGGTATATGAGAGTGTCTGTGTGTGTGTTGGGGGAGGTGGGGGGGGGGAGGTTACACTGGTCTCTGAGGTCAAGTCAGTAAGAGGTATATGAGAGTGTCTATATGTGTGGGGGGATGGGAGTGGTGGGGTACACTGGTTTCTAAGGTCAAGTCAGTAAGAGGTATATGAGAGTGTCTATATGTGTGGGGGGAGGGGAGTGGGGGGGGTACACTGGTTTCTAAGGTCAGGTCAGGAAGAGGTGTATGAGAGTGTCTATATTTGTGGAGGGAGGGGAGTGGGGGGGTACACTGGTTTCTAAGGTCAAGTCAGTAAGAGGTGTATGAGAGTGTCTATATGTGTGGGGGGAGGGGAGTGGGGGGGTACACTGGTTTCTAAGGTCAAGTCAGTAAGAGGTGTATGAGAGTGTCTATATGTGTGAGGGGAAGGGGGGGGAGGTTACACTGGTCTCTGAGATGAAGTCAGTAAGAGGTATATGAGAGTGTCTGTGTGTGTGTTGGAGGAGGGGGGGGGGAGGTTACACTGGTCTCTGAGGTCAAGTCAGTAAGAGGTGTATGAGAGTGTCTATATGTGTGAGGGGAGGGGGGGGGGGGGAGGTTACACTGGTCTCTGAGGTCAAGTCAGGAAGAGGTATATGAGAGTGTCTGTGTGTGTGTTGGGGGAGGGGGGGGAGGTTACACTGGTCTCTGAGGTCAAGTCAGTAAGAGGTGTATGAGAGTGTCTATATGTGTGAGGGGAGGGGGGGGGAGGTTACACTGGTCTCTGAGGTCAAGTCAGTAAGAGGTATATGAGAGTGTCTGTTTGTGTGTTAGGGGAGGTGGGGGGGGGGGGGGGGAGGTTACACTGGTCTCTGAGGTCAAGACAGTAAGAGGTATACGAGAGTGTCTGTGTGTGTGTTGGGGGAGGGGGGGAGGTTACACTGGTCTCTGAGGTCAAGTCAGTAAGAGGTATATGAGAGTGTCTATATGTGTGGGGGGAGGGGAGTGGGGGCTCACACTGGTTTCTAAGGTCAGGTCAGTATGAGGTGTATGAGAGTGTCTAAATGTGTGGAGGGAGGGGAGTGGGGGGGTACACTGGTTTCTAAGGTCAAGTCAGTAAGAGGTGTATGAGAGTGTCTATATGTGTGGGGGGAGGGGAGTGGGGGGGTACACTGGTTTCTAAGGTCAAGTCAGTAAGAGGTATATGAGAGAGTCTGTTTGTGTGTTAGGGGAGGTGGGGGGGGGGGGGGGAGGTTACACTGGTCTCTGAGGTCAAGTCAGTAAGAGGTATATGAGAGTGTCTGTTTGTGTGTTAGGGGAGGTGGGGGGGGGGAGGTTACACTGGTCTCTGAGGTTAAGTCAGTAAGAGGTATACGAGAGTGTCTGTTTGTGTGTTAGGGGAGGTGGGGGGGGGGAGGTTACACTGGTCCCTGAGATGAAGTCAGTAAGAGGTATATGAGAGTGTCTGTGTGTGTGTTGGGGGAGGTGGGGGTTGGGAGGTTACACTGGTCTCTGAGGTCAAGTCAGTAAGAGGTATATGAGAGTGTCTGTTTGTGTGAGGGGAGGGGGGGGGGGGGAGGTTACACTGGTCTCTGAGGTCAAGTCAGTAATAGGTGTATGAGAATTTCTATATGTGTGAGGGGAGGGGGGGGGGGGAAGTTACACTGGTCTCTGAGGTCAAGTCAGGAAGAGGTATATGAGAGTGTCTGTGTGTGTGTTGGGGGAGGGGGGGGGAGGTTACACTGGTTTCTGAGGTCAAGTCAGTAAGAGGTATATGAGAGTGTCTATATGTGTGGGGGGAGGGGGGGGGGGGGGTACACTGGTTTCTAATGTCAAGTCAGTAAGAGGTATATGAGAGTGTCTATATGTGTGGGGGGAGGGGAGTGGGGGGGTACACTGGTTTCTAAGGTCAAGTCAGTAAGAGGTGTATGAGAGTGTCTGTGTGTGTGTTGGGGGAGGGGGGGAGGTTACACTGGTCTCTGAGATGAAGTCAGTAAGAGGTGTATGAGAGTGTCTGTGTGTGTGTTGGGGGAGGGGAGGGGAGGGGAGGAGAGGGGGGTTACACTTGTTTCATTAAAGTCATATTACACACTGCCTCTGGTAATAATCTCTACAGTACCTACCCTCTTTGTTGCTATTAAGGGTGTAAGGGTTATTATTATTATTGTTCTGCTGACAAAGGTTATGTATCAAAGGAAATTGCCTGGATAATTAACAGTTGTACTCTTTGTTCATTTGTTCAAAAAATATGTCCCAATCAAGGTCTCAAAGTTTTGAAATTATGACATCTTAATCAATCAATTACCTTGTAAAAATCAAAACACATGTCAGCCATTAAGTGTTATATAATAGTGCTAATAACTGTAAATAATCTTCATATTTTTCTATATATTTCTATGTATATATATGTTTTTCAATATTTTCAAGTTGTTGAGTAAATTCACAACAGAAACATGTCAATTCTCTTATACAAACACCTGAGGCAATCTCCTACCCAGATGAATAGTCTTTTATATGCTTTAGTAATCAGCAACTCTTTATTGTCCATCACTTTAGGCAATGGAAATGAAACAATTGTAACATCTTTACTTAAGGAAGTATCATGTCAGTCATACTCTGTTAATGCCAAAATACAAGTTTTGTAAAATCAAAGTACAACAGGTAAAATATTTAATTTGTTAAATCAGGCACTGTGGCCTAGTGGATAGCACACTGGACTGTAAACCCTAGGTTCCAGGGTTCAAATCCAGCTCGAGGCATTCAAAAACGTTTGCAAATCTAAATTTAATCTTCTAAACCTCACTTTCAAATCAACTAGTCACATGACTTCATTGCACCAGAATTTCATGCATTTACTGCTTTTCATTGTGTAGTGTGCTGTCCACAGGAGCACTTGCCTGTTTGTAAAGATCCATGTTGAAACACAAATGTGAGTACCCTTTTGACTTGTATTGTTACTATTGTATGATATTTGAATAAATTGTTATTAGGGTTGTTACTTTTCAGTATAATGTACAATATAATTGTGATATTTAGATAAAAGGTTGCTGTTTAAAGTTTGAAACCGAAATGGATTGACAAATTTGTAGTAGTTTAACTTGTAATTTTGAGGTACTTTATTTGATAATTGTAAGGTGCTTTATTGTCAGTTTGGAATATTTATCCTAAATAGTTTAATTGTTGGATTAGTAACTAAAATAATTATTTTGTTTCTTTTAGTTCCTTTAACCTCATCGATGGACAATTAAGTGTCACACCAACGCCTTAACGTCAGTGACTTCATGACTTTAAACGTGTAGCTATATTTGAGAATTAAATCCCTGTCAATGTGAGTATGGACTTGTGTTCTTGCATCTACATACTCTATTTGACATTTTATATGCTTGAGGGCTTAACAGCTTTCAGTCATGTGAATCCCTTAATTTAAATAGGACCCTCTCTGAAAGGAACAACAGTGGAGCCCAGAGTGGATTCTATAGCCGGGAATGAGTGTGGATTCTAGAGTCAGCTGCAAAGTGAGCTGACCTTTTCTTCACACTCATGATGTCATAATGAAATAAACCATGATCAGATGCTCTCCCCAGAACTCCGAGGTTGGATCCTATAGCATCAAGCTAATTCCCTGGGATTAAGTCTAGACCAGTGTCAACCTGTGAGATGGTAATGCCTATCGTCCTGCGGGTTGGCACTCTCTTTGACAGTTATCACCAACTCTAGAAAAAGTCATCAGAAGTTGTAGGTAGACATATTGTATATATGTTTGTGTGTTGTATATACATTTAAGATAAACACTGGTTTTCATGGTGTAACCATTTGAACATTTAATGAATGCTCATCTGTAAGTACACAACATCAAGAACTGAATCTGAATTCTAATTTCAATTCTGTTTGCACAAACATATATGTTGAGCAAGTAGTGGTTTATCAAGTCAGCCTCAAGCCCTCATCTGACAGTTTTATTGTGGAAGTAAATTGGGAAGATAAAGCATGTACTGTAAGGTTAACCCAATATACTTTATAAATATCTAAACTCATGATTAGTGCAGTCGGAGTAAAGATGATACTCTGTTATTGACACACTTCTATCTGTATGATAAACTTGTGACCATTTCATGACGTGCAAAAATTTACACTAGTCACTGTTTCTTTTCATATGGTCTTCTAAAAGTGCACAGATTTGACCCAAAAGTTATCTATAACATCACATATGGTTAACACCCCGTCAACAACAAAGATTTGTCTATGTGGAGGTGGGGCTTAGTGCATGCACAGCACTTGACAACCTACACATTTTTAGCTTGTCCATTATACTGGTCAAATAGATCAAAGAGAATACTTATTTTGGCCTAAGCTATACCTGTACAGAATTAAAATTTAAAATGCTTAACCGTAACTCTTTACATACATCAAGCGCATATAAGCAGAAGGAAAAAGTTGCTTCTCAAACCCATTGACGCTCTGAGGCGCATACACATAACAAACCGTGGCACTCAGTGACGCTTACAAGCGCGTTTTTACGAAATGCTGTATCCTCAATAGCGCATCTAAGTGCAAGAGGGGGTTGTTGTGAAAAGTTACCTGTCAGAGATAAACTAACAATAATAAATTAACAAATCCTGTAAAATGATATAATAAGCTTCAATGAAAATCAATATATTTTTGAAAAAATTAGTTTTGTCGATAAGTTAATCCAAGTTGTTTGAAAAAAATCTCAATTGAAACTTGCTGATGTTTCACTTCTTCATTGACACGCTATGTGAAGTTACCTTTTCATCGAGTGTAAATTATTTTGTAAGAATAGCTTCTCGAAACCAAAAAAACTTAAAAAAGAAATTATACAGTCTTAGATTTTGATCTAAACATTATCAAATGTATTTTGGAACAAATAAAACGAACATAACTGGAAGGTCACGGTCAAACCAAATCTGTCAAAACAAGCCGCGCACGTGGCTTGAAATCTAATCTAAAATACAACTGTTTAATTAAAGATCTAAATATTTGCACAACTTACTGATGAAATATTGTTGATTTTCAATTATTTCACTTGTTTTTCTGTCGATATTAGTGAAAAGATTTCGACAATTTCAAAACGCAAAAATATCTAAAAACTTTTTTCTTGATAACAAGAGATAATCAACAATTGCATGATTGTGATTTGGCCAGACACGCTATCGTTAAAAGTATATCTTTTCATTTATTCTAAGTCATTATGAGCAAAATAATAACACTCGAACATCCTAAATGGAAATTGTCAAGATATTATTAATTATTACAAGATAAATATAAAAATCCAAAATATGCGAAAATAACAATCTTCAATTACTCTCGTGATCGCAATTATCTTTTTATTTTTTCATCATTCTTTATAATATCGAATATTTGTTTTCATTTAACGTCCCCTCAATTAAATATATTTTAATAAACTCGAATCAAATAGTGTTAAGAATAATGACTTCGGGAATTCTCCTAATATTGATTTATTGTACTGTCCTCTACAATGCGTCAAATATTCTGCAATAAACAAATGCAGAAATAAATAACAATACAAATACTTTGGTTTCTGCATAACAACACCTCACACATTACAACTCTGCAATATGACTTACATCACTGCATGGTATGGAAATTATTACTCTGATATGTGCCGTAATAATACCATTGAATGCAAGAAATAACTTATTACATTTAATGGAATGAAAATATTACTCTGAAAATGTGTATGAAATAACACCACTGAATGTGAGAAATAGACTCTTCCAAAAGTTAATCAAATTTGGAAAATATAGAGCAATAAAATACTCTTTGAGGTAATTTGGACTGAATATAGACAAAATAAAATAATATCAAATAATATCACCAAATGTTACAAATAGAACCAAAACATGTTGAAATGAAAATATCTTACCCTAGAAAATAATGGAATATTCCAAATCATGGATGTAAACAAACTCGAACATAAAACAAATCGAATTTACGCAAATATTGCCTATTATTAATGAAAACCTACTCTGAAAGAATGTTTATATGTATTTCAAAGAAAGAACATTAAAATTATCACCTGAAGATTGATTTCTCCCCATAAGCGAAGTGTTGAAGTTGAGCAAACTTTAACATACCATGTGTTTTACGCACTCTAAAATCGTGCACTAAGCGCAGCGCATCAAGCCAGAAGCACACGTTCACAAAGGGAAATAATTACCCGCATTTGTCGTAATGCTTGCCGCTACAAAATTTTTGTAATGATTAAATTCACTTGTTAGTTTCAAAACAACCCTCTTATCCCACAAGTGAAGAGAGTCAATTATCAGAATTGTTCTCCAGCACAACAATGCACTTTTGTACTGATCTTTTGTACAGTCCGTGTTGAGTTTTCACCACAACATTCGATATGTAATGATAAAATAAATGATTAAATTCACTTGATAGTTTCAAAACAAATAGTGTTAAATCGGAACAAGAACTCCTCTTACGATATTTGTTGTACTGAAAACGTTTCGACCACGTGCTCTGATCAGCTGCGTAATTTACTTCCGGGTTGTGTTTTTGTAAATCCCGATATAAAAACAAATAAACGATTGCTTTAGAATACATATCTAGAAAATACAGATGATTTTGACAGATATTTGATGTAGATACGATTGCATTATCGCTATCTTTGATAAACAATGAAGGAACACAATTGGACTCAATAATCTTGCGATACACTTGTAGCTTTGTTCCTGAAACAGTACATGTGGCATTGGCAGTGACCGTGTCTCCAGAGTTTGTCAACACATAAGATTTTTTATAGCAAGCTGAACATTTACAATCGTTCTCTTATTGTTTTAGCCACATTAAAATGCATTGTTTGTTGTTTTTTTCTGGCAGAAACTTACGTGAATCTGAAAGACTCAGTTCACTCATGCTTATTTCAAGGCATTGAAAGGAACTGATTTAATTTTCTTTCTTATTTGAGATTAATTTCTTCAAATAACTGTTAACGTATATATTCCCCGAGAAAACAATTGATAAAATTATATTTAATTTTTTTTCATTAATGCAACAATTTTTGCAAACTGACAAGATTTTCTAAAATGATTTTTTTTAAAAAACATCTTACTTATAAAAAAACATATATTTCTGAACATAGGAAGCTCAAAATATCTAATTACTCACCTGTTTCTTAGATTTTTCTCACCACATGTATTTATTTTTCACACAAAACATCTTGTGAATCATTTTCAGATATATATCAAATTTTGTAATTTTCTCTGGTATTGAGGCCATGAAAAGGCTGTGGTATTCAAGCGACATGTTGCCAAAAACAATCTTGGGTATATGGAGCATGCAACTTCATAAGAATATTTCCAGTATGTAGTAATGTCATGAAGTAAATTACCTTTCCTATACTTCAGGAGAGGCTCCGCGACATCAGTACCGTTTGTGCCTGTAAAATATATATAATCATGGAAGTGTTTGTTTATTTCATTGTCAGGTAGAAACTAAAGACGCCAGTTTTCATCAAATCATTTTATTCGATACACACAATGTTACTTGCCATCCCTATATCTTGGTGTAGTTTCACTTTAGCCCCAATTGCAATTGAACTTTTGGCAATAGACTGTTCCAGTAAGAGATTAAAACAATTCGGAAAGTCAAACCAGGTGAGAATAATGATCACGTAAGGTTACCTGCTCTGATGAACCATCAACTGTAACAACTGACTCGTCTACAAATACTTACCCTTCTCAGCATGTGCTGTCCGGGGTCTGCTGGGTCTGGAACAAGATTGATATCATTGAACTTTTACAACTTACAAATGTAATCAAATATTTCAAGAAAAATGATCAACATTCAAGCTATTATTAAGTATAAATATGCTTTCTCCAAATAATTATCTGCATATCTACCTGAATGCATAGATCCAAATAATTTTCTTTTGATAACATCTACTTTCTCAGAAAAATAGTAAATAGAAATCAGGCTAAAATGATAATTACAATTTTAGACTGAAGAGTAAGCGAAATTGTGAAAACATAAAATACCTCCAAAAACACGCATACCTTTGATTTACAATAAATCAACATGAAAATAATACAAAACAATAGAAATAACACAGAAATACAATTTATTTCTCCTTTTACATCACAAAGGTACAAAAAGTCGAAGAATCATGAAGGGAAACAACTGGTCAACGTAAAGCGCACGTAAAATGTCTAGAGAATTGTGTCTTGTCAGGTACACATTAACTTAACTCAATCAGCAACTGTAAATACTTGTCAAGTCATTATTCTCAAACTGAGATTCATAGACGGACTGGTTAGAATCTCCAGTGCCCAAGGAGTCTACACACAACTATTCAGCTCTCTGGACCTTTTGGAACTGGAGAAGAAGATTAAAATAGATTTTTAAGGTTTTGACCCTTGTGACCCCATTTGGGGTCATGCGGTCACGAAATCTACAATTTAGAATCCCCATTTGCCAAGGAGTATGCACATAAAATTTCAGCTCTCTAAGAGTCATTGGTTCTGGAGAAGAAGTCAAAAAAGTGAAAAGTTTATGGATGGACCGATGGATGGACGGACGCCGTACGCCTTTCCATGCCATAAGCCCATCGGGTCTTTCAGACCTGATGAGCTAAAAAGTCGAAGAATCATGAAGGGAAACAACTGATCAACGTGAAGCTCACGTAAAATGTCTAACAACTGTAAATACTTGTCAAGTTATTATTCTCATACTGAGATTCACAGACAGACTGGTTCAGTCAGAACACATCCTAGGTTTGTATGATCTGTATGTCACTGTATCCATTAGAATGGTTTGTCCTCTGCTCTGCATCGGATGTAAGTACACATGTACCTGGAAATTTGAACAAGTTTGTTAATTCCACTCATTAGAATTGATTCCTTTTCATTTTAATGGCAAACATCAAATAATGTCATATCTTTGTAAAAATACATCAGTAATCATGATTAACAATTTGGCCTTTGGAATTCAGAAAAATTACCTTGAAGGAAAGATAAGACTTTCTAAGTCAGCTTGCTTTGAAGAACATAATCATTAGACTCAAATGACTGCCAAAATGAGTTTACAAAGTTTGAGTATTAAAAAAGCAAGAAGTTAAACTGGAATTGCCAAATTGATGCTTTTAGATGTTTTCATTATGATTAATTGACAATTTTGGTTAATTTCACATGATCATACATAAACGCAGAATTATACAAAGGTTTTCTTACAAAAAATACCTATGATTATAGTATTTGTCTAATAAGGATTTTCCTCCTGTTGATTCCTTCGAACACACTTATTACCCTGAAAACATTAGTCCTTGTCATTTGATAAAAATATCATTTTAAAGAGTAAGTTAAATAATATTGCCACTTGGGCAATATTTCAGCCATTGACGGGGCAAATCATTATCATAACTTTACATCATAATCATCATTTCTTTTTATATATTCTACATTTTGTTGTTTTCAATTAAATAATACATTCTCATGATATCTAATTCATATTTAATATTTGGAATTTGCCATGAATTTTCACGATCAGAATAAATCAAATAAAATCAGTAAATCATAACTGTTAATGTGTTTTCTATATTTGACAATAATCAATTTACATACCTCAATCCAAATGTCTGCAATCTTTACTACAGCTTTAGCTAATTTCATAGCAGTATCTTCTTCAGTGGTTTTATCTGGTTCTAATATAAAAAATAATTACAATTAATTCTACAATCGTCTACATTGAATACAATCAATTAAATTATGTGATGAATAAATATCATGTCCCATTCACAGTGTTATTTGTTGTTTTTTTCATCAAGTCTCGGTTGTTGAATTACAATCAAATATAGATGTAGATAATTAATCACTATAAAGGGAAATAAGACAAGCTAAACTACAAAATGGAATGATGTTTACAGAGAAGTCATTCTCTCCCCCCTGACGTAGCTCCGTCAAAAATTCCTAACAACCTCTGTCTCAATTTGAAGGTTTCTCGGGCTTCAGGCAATTTCCCCTACCGGCGCTTTAGTGCAACTTAAGCTACCTGGCAATATATCAGCCAATGAAAACACTGAATGCATGAATAACATATTTGTTGTCACATAGGCCTATGCAATGATGAAGTTGCAAATTGAGGCGTATGTGTTCTGTAAAGACAACACAAAGTGCAAGGTTCATATTCAAATAAAGTTAAGTTTTTGTTAAGCTTCTTGAAATAACTTAGGCAATTTGAATTATAACTTTTGAAAAGGGCGCCGCTGATTGCATAACTAACTTTGATTGCATCCAATCAGCATTCTACATTTTGTGCACGAGAAACCTTCGTATTTAGACAGAGGTTGTATAGGAATGTATGAAGCAGTTACCTCTGTGGGGAGAGATTGCAGAAAAGTAAGAAGATTAAGATGTAGAATAGTTCGTAATACATTATACATACCAGTGCCGGTGGTTTGATATTATTTCATGTAATGATATTGTGTCCCCTCTTGGTTTTCTCAGTGACAGAGTTTTCTGTTGAATTGTTTATGTTGCTGTCAGGCATAATATAAAAAGGGAAGCTTGAATATTTCCCCCATCATTTTTGACAATTGAGAAAATCCATGCAAAGTGTCAGGTTTGAACTTTTGGCAATGTATTTGGCAAGCCATACCTAGAAGAAATGTGACACTGCTTCACGGGGTTTGTAAACTCATTACTAGATGAGGTCTAGGGAGCATGCAGATAGATCACACACCTACTTTTGACGACTTTGATGTTGAAAAGTGACAATCACGGTTTGATTAAGAACAGTGAGTGTCCGCATCTATAAAACTCGTGACTTACTTGACAGAAAATGGGAGGAAATCCGTTTTTTTTGCTAAAAATTGTAATGTCATATAGAATTTGATCACCTTTGTCAACAACTAGAATAAATATTACATCTTCAAAAAACTATTTTTAGTATATTTTTTTCATTCACTACTAGTTTATAAACTCTACAGGTCTAAAAATAAATGACTGAAATTTGATAGGCTTAATCCAAATATGAGGATTACGGTAAAACTAGCAACTGCTTTCATGCTCAAGGGAAAAAAAAACCATTAAAATATCTGCTGTTTTTTAAAAGTATTTCCTAGTTTTCATTCAGCAATATCATTAATTAAGAATTACAAGCTGTAATTCCATGATTGACAGCACAAAAGTGTCTAAATTGAAATATTTTATGAATGTTTCACTGAGTTTTAACTTCTAATGCTGTCACATTTAGTTTTCGCATTTGCATATTTGCCCATATGATAATTTACTGGTACTGAATCTAAATCGTTTTAGTAACCTACCTACCTACTGAATTTATCTGTTTTCAGCTTCGTCAGTGTCCTCAATGTTTATTCGTGGTTCATGCTGTTACACATTAATTACTTCATCACATTATTCAGACAATCTATACAGTCGTGTCGGGTAAAGATACGCGTCGGATAAAGATACGCACTCGCACAAAACTTAACTTAGTAAAGCAGGATGAGTTTATCTTGTAATAAATTTATGTCTATGCATCTGTAGGCAATTTAGAAGATATCATGAAATTTTTGAAAAAGTAAAAATTACTTTATGGTTGATTATTGGCAAAACATCGGTAAAAACTGACAAAATTCCTAGAAAACATATCATAATCAAGCAGTTTGCCTTCCCACATAACAAATGTTATTGGAAACCAAAGTATTGATCCGACTATCAGTCTGTTCTAACCTAGACTTCAGAAAACAGTTTAAAAATCTATCAAAATCATGATATTGGAAGTGTATGGTGCATTCAAAGCCCGCGTGCGTATCTTTAGCCTACAGTTGACCACCTACGGGAATAGGGGGGTAGTCGTTGGAAAACTTTCAGTGTCAGTGACAAACACTTCTCAGCATGAATATTTTACATTAATTTTATCAATGAAGCTCTAAACTTTACCAATGAAGTTGTTTTTATCCCATATATAGTATTTTTTCCCGAAGAATGAACATGTATCTCTTAGGTGCGTAGCTTTACCCGACAGCACTGTACTTTATAAGCGTTGACAGAGCACCTCAAGTCATCAAGTGTACAGTTGGCCTAGAGCCCGAAGCCTTTTTTGTCTGTAGCAGTTTCCCGATTTCAATATTTAAAAAAAAAACAATTATACCGATAGTCCCCTGGATTGATATAGAAGTTGAGGCAAACATTCATTGCTTAGATGATCATGTATACAATAACCTACTTTAGGGGATCCATTTGGTTTACATCGCGTCATCCATTTTTGAAGGGCAAGGGAATGTAACTCTAATCACGTAATTTGCATACCGCTAATAGAGAAATATTAAAACGTCAATGTGATATTACTGTTAAACAATATGTGACTTAATCGACACGTTTTAGCTACACTATCTGACCACTTTTTAACTTTACTTATTCGCCATTATCATATAGCAAATAAAAAGAGGGGGGGGGGGGGGGGGGGCTTATCCTTATGCGACATCTATTTTTGACAAGGAGTTGTCACAATGGCAGTCGGGTAGGCCTAATGTCTGTCAGCCAATGAAAATTGAGTAAATGTTTTATGAAAGAAGATGATGTTCTGTATACTTTTCATACAGTCAATGACTCCATGACGTCATCATCGTAGACAGTAACATCGTGAAACGCAAACCTCATAAGGTTCATAACCGTGTGACATTAAAAAGAGCTTCAATGGGCTCATGGCATAGCAAGATGTCAATTCTATTTAGAAACAATAGTTGCGTTTGTAAAAATTCCAGGATTCATTGTTATTCAACACCCGCAAATGTAGTTTAAAACCGATGGCGTTAGACATTAAATTACACGTGCAAACAAGTTATACCAGTTATATGCCCCTGAAAGTTTCCAATCCAAATTTGTTTCATTGTCTGCTGTAGACAATAAAGTTTAACAAATTAACGTTTGGGTATGCCAGTCACGGTACAGTATATTCCGATCAAAGCTCACAAGTTAAATCATTATGAAACAATATTCATGAACTAAAATGTTGATTTTTGTCAACCCTCGGTTCCTTTCTTTGAAATAATAACAATGACAAAGAATTCACACACTCTGTATATCACTTCACGAAATTTTAAAAACTTTTCACAAGCTTTGTAGCAAAACAACGAAAATGTTTTTGGAAGTATGTACCATATTAGGCTTCAGGAGATTTTATAACAAACATATTTATATGTTCGGAAAGATTCAACATTACCTTCGAGATCGACGTCTCCACCAGATTACAGCAGCAGTCACCATCCCAGCAAGGAGGCTGAAACACATTATCATGAAGTTCAAGTAGAAGAAATTTTGGATCATTTTAATGATAACAAGATTTGCAACAACTTTACCTAATTATGATTTTTTTCAACCAAAATAATTCTGATGTTCCTTCTCATGACATGTAGCTCAGTAGAGTGTTCGCTCAAAACCCAGGGAGGCCCTGTCATACCAAGGACATTAAAAGAATGTAGATACTGCTTCCTTGCTTGACGCTCAGCAATATCTGAATTGAACATGGTATGTACTGAAACCGAATTTCCGACAGAACTTTGTAACTAGGACAACAAAGAGTTATTATAATCATTATCATTTGCAGAAGAAGTCAAAGGTCTTCGATTAACTGCTCCACAAAGGCAGTTGAGAAAAACTTTGGCCTCTAAAACTGATAACGCCCTGAAAACAGCTTAAGAGTTTATAAAAGCAAAAATGGATGGAATTTGTTCTTAAGAATCTTAATTAGCGCTTTCTTGAACGGTTACGTTAAAATGAGGATAGCGGCGATCAAGGTTAACGAATGGTAAATGGGAGTTACTTGCCCCTAGCTACTGATACCAAATGCTTTTGCCCAACGCATTGTGATTGGTTAGTTGAGTTTACGTAAAAACGGCTGCGGTCAGACCGTTGAGGAGAGGATAGCCTAGACATATAGAGTTTGAATCTCGTTAGAACTTAGAGTCAATATTTTGAAATTTTTATTCCTCGGAACACGGTTGATTTCAAACAGACTTGAAGGAACACTGTCTCACCCATTAAATATCTAAAAAAAAACCTACATGCTTCACTGTTGCTTTTTTAATTAATGTGAACACAGGAATATCATTGGCTGAATAAAAACACGCAACTCACCAGACTACAGTAATCGGTACAGCAACGACCACAGCTGTGTGTGAACCTGAAACCAAATAAATACGTACGTTTATTTTCTATGAAATGAAATGAAAAAGATGCAGACAAGCATGATGAAAAAACCCAACGTACTTTCCACCAACCCAATGCAATTTTCAGTTTTCCACCCTTACACCCCCTTGGCACCATATATGGTTCCTCTTTAAAAAATCACCATTTCTGCATCTCAAATAATGGATAAAGGATTCCACGACGATAACTACAGTTTTTGAGGTTACCAAAAGCGGATACTATAACCCATAAACATGTTTAAGTTTTTTTAGAAATGGCTACCATTTTGTGTCTATATTGTTAATAAACTATGATTCAAAACATATACTAAGCTTTGTTGTAATTTTTGTTTTCAGATAAAACGTGATAACAGATATGAATAGCAGACAGGAATATTAAATCTTTATTAGAAAATTTCTATAGGACCTATCCAGAAAACTAGAAAGCATTGTCTTTTATTGAAATAAAGGCGATTTCACCACTTTGGAACGACTTCACGTCACAGAAATTCACATGGCACACCATAAAAGAACTAATTAGTGATTAGCAACAACAAAACTGTCTACTAAAAATAAAATTGTGATTATTCTATCGAAAAGATATGCTATTTTCCTAGTGACAAAAGAAGTCGGTTTTATTGTAAGGATCCACATCGGCTGTTTTTCAAGCAGGGAATAAAAAAAGGATTAAATTGTGATTCTTTTATCGACGAAATATGATTATTTCCTAATGACAAAAGTTATATTGTAACGCTACAGATCTAAAGCTTTTCAAGCAGGGAAAGTTAAATACTCCTTAGAGGGCCACAGAGTATGTTGTTGGAGTCAAAAACGTCAAATATCATAAATAGAGATTGTTTATCAAATAGTAGTCTGCATTGATGTGCTTTCATCATTATAGTGATTTTCATTTATCGTAAGAACTAAGAATTACATTGTTGGCGTGATTGCTATCAGTTGCACACAGTCTGATTAAAATCGAGGAATAAAAGTTTCTGAAAATTGATTCTATGGAGATTCGAACTCTTTCTGTCTAGGCTATCCTCTCCACTAGGTCTAAAGGCAGCCTCACTGCTCCCACGTGCCGACACCAGTTTAGCGCAGACAAAACCTAGTCAATAGCGAACCAATCACATCATTGCGTTTAAAATAAAGATAGCGGCGATCAAGGTTAACGATTGGTAAATGGGAGCTTTTGCCGCACGCATTGTGATTGGTTAGCTTAGTTTACGCAAGAACGTGCGATACAGTAGGGTGCGGTCAGACCTAGTGGAGAGGATAGCTACATAATGATATCTACAGTATATTCAATATGACAGGTACCATCACTAGCGACATAATAATATCTACAGTCTATTCAGTATAACAGGTACCATCACTAACTACATAATAATATCTATAGTATATTCAGTATGACAGGTACCATCACTAGCTACATAATAATATCTACAATATATTCAGTATAACAGGTACCATCCCTAGCTATATAATAATATGTACAGTATATTCAGTATGACAGGTACCATTCTTGCTACATAATAATATCTACAGCATTTTCAGTATAACAGGTACACTATTTGTTTTCTTTGATCAAGCTTATATGTATGCTCCAACAATGAAATCCTTGATTGAATAATCTTGTATCTGTTTGTTTAACAAAGCACACTAGGCTTGTAAATGACTCAGACTTTACACTTTTAATACATAGGTCATAGCCATTACATTTATAGACAGTGTAAACATTGAAGTAATTTTGTGTGGACACATTGGGATGAATGACCTTTGAATGTAAGCAGAATGTGGCAAACGTTTCGATTGAAATGGTTTTGGATAATTAGTTCAAGGCTTCCATTTGTTTGCTTGTTAAATTTGATTTTACTATCCAGGGGCTATCTGTGAAAGATAACGTTTTAAATTGTTTCATAACATTAGATGCATAAGAACTAAACTTGTGTTACTTGCCAGGGATGTATCTTCAGTTTCTACATTATCTTCGAAAGGATCTAAAAGCCGTAATTTCCTACTGAAACGTTCAATTTATGTTTCAAGTTCTTGTAGATCTTGCTCAGCCTTTCACTCAGCCTCCATCGATTAAGATAGTCAAAACTAAAATGAATGATCTTTAAAGAATTCTTGAATACTAGTTTGTATAGATGTCTGTGTCTTTAATACTTTCCCGCTTTTGACTTAAAAAGTCGTAATACTGAGTCGAAGAGCTTGAAAATGATAACTTTCAGCAAAAACCAGGCCATCTCAAATGGTTTTGCATATTGGACTCCAACAACATAATCTCCTTCCCTTTAAAGGTAATAAAAAACATATTTCAATTTGTGCAATTGACAGTTAGCTTTGCTGAAGATTCTGCAGTTGAGGTAAAACGTTCTTACCCTCATTCTCGTATTTTTCACACGTATCCAAGTTTGGTGTATAGCCACTGATGCATCCAGATGTACAGACCCCGTCGTGTTGGTTACAGATCCCGCCCTCACAGAAAGAGTTACACGTATAGTTACAGGTCAGTCCATGATATCCGGACACACACCCAGCAGAACATTCTCCTGTTGCCCTGTTACACCCGCCTGGGTTTTCACAGCCAGTTGAACACCTTCGTTCACAAGAATCTCCATAAAACCCAACTGGACATGTTTCTGTAATTGAAAATAACTCAAACCAATACATATAACTTCTTTAAAACAACGTAATTTGCCATATTTAATTTTGTTAGGGAAAGTCATCCGATGAATTGTTGACTAGTGAATTATCGCAATAACTTTAAGTTAGGGTTATATTTATGATCGCACAATCGAACGCCATTGCATTGTTTTTAATGTTATTTATGGTTTCTTAAACCATATTTGATTTGAGAAGCGAACGATCTTAAACAAACATTATATCCGATGATGCACTTTGTTCGATGATATAACTGTAACAAATAAAATCAAGTATCATTACTTTCAGTTTGACATATCTCACAACCAGAGAGGCAGGTGTCATAGATGTTTTCTACCCGAGTGAAACACCCCGTACACTCCTGGGTACATGCATTCCCGTAGTACCCTCGTCCGCATCTGATGCACTGTCCAGTTTCTCTGTCGCACTTCTCATACTCGGGGCTGCATATCTCACTACACTTAGTTCCAAAACGACGTTCAGGACAGAGAGTCACATTGCAGGAGCCACACTCTCTGTCACACGTCACACACTCTCCTGGACACGGTTCTGTACACTTGATATCACAGTAGCCTCGCTCACATCCATCTGTGCAGACGATTACACCCGACTCTATGTGAATGTGACATGCTTTGTTCAAGCACCTGGGTGGACACGCTTCATCACAGTATTCACCAACATACCCAGGTACACACCCGATGATGCACTCTCCATTGTCATAACATCGTTCTTCCAGACACGTTGAACACAGTCCGGACACCTGCGAGAGACTGGCCAGCAGGACAAGACAAGCTGCAAAAAACAAATACTTCATTAGATAAATATTCCAATAGTTTCAGATTATGTAACACCTACAATAAATAAAGATAGGTTACTACTGCAATATATGATTCTAAAGGAACTTCCATTTAGAAGATAAATAGTTGCGTCTGTAAAATTTCCGGGATTCATAGTTATTCAGCACCCACAAATTTACTTTAAAACCCACGGAGATTTTAACGCTTACATTTGCGGGTGTTGAATAACAATGAATAATTGAAAACGAGTTCGTAACTTTGCTTAAAACGAGCGACAGGGATACAATACCTTATCAATCACGAGTTTGAAAAAAATAGTAGTTGGAAGTTTATCATTCTGTTTATTTCTCACTTACACAAATCAAGCATGATATTGCTGATTGGCTGCCATTGTGAGGGTGGTACTAACATTAGTACGTAAACACTACACATGGTTGTGTCGTCACACATGAAGCAACATTACACTAATATGATATTTAAGAAATAGATTATCCCCAACCATCATGTGTTGTGCATTAAAAGTACAGTTTTGTTATAAACATCTATACGTGTAGTTCAAGCCGAAAGCCAAGTGGTTTGACTTTATAATAGTTAAGGGCAAAACTTAACTTTATATCAAAACGCATGATGGTTGAGTTTACTCGATTTCCTTTCTAGCCTATCGATTTTTACTCGTTTTTGTTAAATATTCTCCTAAATAAACACTGAGTGAATAACATTCGGCTGTGATTTGAAAACCACTGCTGGTGACTTCATGACACTATAATAGAGGTCGTGGACCATTGTTTCATGACGAACTACACAAAGCCGGGGCGGACGACGCCTTTGATCTTTGCCGAAAAAATATTTGAAGGCCGAATGATAATGAAGTTTATTACTCCCTTGTTGAAGATATCGCCGCTTAATAAATTTACAACGTTATTACACATTGTGTCATAACATCGCAGGCCTATTGACGTCACATGACGTCACAACCATTCAGCATGACGTCACACGGGAGCAGTGGTAATCTCGGCGATTTTCATGCTTTTGATTTAATGTGACGGCGATAAAAATGGCGATGTAACTGGGTGTATAACATGTATCATACACAATGGTACGAGTCTCGTAGATTACATACTGGCTACAACTAGTTGCTTTTACTTAATCACTAATATGTTTGTCCACTCTCGGCCTGACTCTGATTACCTGCCTATATCGTGTATAGTACAACTGTGTGTCGATAATCGAAATGATGACTCTAACGTAGACGTAAATTTAGATGGTCAGGAGATTGGTGAGAACATAGTTAAATTCCGATGGGATGATAATGGATTAGACCAGTTCAACGAGTCTTTAGCGTCCTCTACAGCTAGCTGTATATTAGATGACTTTTTAAAAATCTAGTTTTGTCCGATGTCAATAGTGCTACTGAGAAACTTGTTGAACTTCTCCATTGCATTGGTAGTCACTTCAAATGTCATGATTTAAAGGTCCCCAAACGAGAACTTCAACCAAAATGGTTCCATGAATAATGTGAAAGTTCTAAAATACATGAATACTACATGTTCCGTCAATGCAGGTCAAATGACAACCTCAACCGGTATAATGATGCTAAAAAGCAGTTCCGTCTTTTATGCAGCCAGAAAAGCAGGATGTTTAACAACACTATTGCTGATGATATTCAGAATGCAGCCAAAAGTGGTGATTGTAAGAAGTTCTGGTATAAGATAAAATCACTATTGAGCAATTCTAATTAAAGTAAATACCTCAATCACGGCAGGTACATGGTTGACATACTTCAAGAACCTATTGAACCCCATAAGCCGAGAAAGTGATGCTGAATTTAATGCAAGTGTTAACGAGTTTCTGACTCAACATAACTTTTGTGCACACTGTAATAATAATGACTCTTTATCTAAACCAATAACTACTCGACAGCTGATAAAATGTTCGTTCTACAAGCCTTATGTCAAAAATATTTGAGAAAACCAAAACATTGGTTTTATGCAGCTTTTATACACTTTTTGATTTTGTTGACAGAAATAAGATTTTATATGCTCTCATTTCCAAAGGTGTACACGGAAAACTGTTACGAATCCTTAAAAATATGTATGACAAAGTATACAAAATATAAAATGTTCACACAGAAATATTCTCAACCACATCTGGACTACGCCAAGGCTGCATTCTAAGTCACATTCTTTTCATTTTCTTCATCAATGCGTTGGTAGATGAGATGCAATCATGTGGCATACGAGGAATATTTGTAAACAATGGCGTTGAGGACATACTTTTATTATTATTTGCAGACGACGTAACTCTTTTAGACGACACGGTGATAGGTCTACAGAAGAAACTTGATGTACTACAAACATTTTGCCTCAAATGGGGTCTTTAAGTAAACTTCGATAAATCATGCATTGTTGTCTTCAGGAATGATGGTTATCTTCGAAAAACTGAAAAATGCATATATGATGGTACCGCCATGAATGTATTATCCCACTATAAATATATAGGTATTGTTTTTTTCATCCAAATTGAACTGGTCCAAAGCATGTGAGACGTTAGCTCTACAGGCTAGAAAGGCTTCCTTTCCCATATCAACCCTTTTCAAAAGGTACAAGAACCTATCTTTGAATGTAGCATCTACAATTTCTTATTTTTAAAATTGCGCCAAGTCTGCTTTATGGTGCAGAAATATGGGGTCATGCTTATCGTGAAAAAATTGAAAAAATCCAGGGTTTATATCTTTGTATACATTATTTCAGCCGTTGCATTAAGTACTGATGTAGACTCCTCAAAATGGAAAGTTACCGTTACCCAAAAGCCTCATATGAAATGTTAAAATATTATGACAACAACGGAACTTGTACATGGGTATCTCATGTTCGTCTACCTTTATTTCATACTGGTTTTTCATATGTGTCGCTTTCGCTCGTTAAATACCAAAACATTCACTCGTTTCATAAAAATGTTATCAAACGGGACGTCGTTTAGTATTCTCTATATCTTACTGGGGCGAGTAATAAACCGATATTACGGACTCGCTCTTCCTTCCTTGTGTTCATACAAATGTGCTATGAAGCAGTCATCAAGTCTCTGTCACTCGTTTGGGTTGCTATGTCTGTAAAAGTCAATCGACATCAATATTTGCGTTTCTCAATTTTAATTGTTTTCAAAAGCGACAATCTTCCAACATGTAACAAGTACATGCTGTACATGCTGCCTGTCCGTGTTGGCTGGAAACACTAAAGTAAAGCACTGGTGACAATACAGTGCCAACATATTCTGACCAAAACTCACATCATGTACGACAGGCAAAATAATTCTCATCTGAGATGAAAATACTGGTGCTTTTCCCTCTCAATCATAACATCAAACGTGCTGATTATATCATAAGCAATATCCTAAATTTTCCGAGTATACCTGCATGTTGAAATACAAGTGTATGCGTACCAATTAGACGGCTAGCATAATCCATCTTCAGATTTGAACTTGAAGGTGATCTGAAATCAGAAAAATCGTACATCATATTCACAATCATACTGTTTTTCTTTGTTGTCGTTATAGTCAGAATTTCTTAATACGGTAGTCTATGAACTAATATGTACCAACCATTTGATACGGAGTTGTTTCATAATTAGTCATGATGAGGAAACAATTAACTAGAAAATCTACTGGCCCCAGTCTTTCCCTGCAGTCACCACGATGAAGCTATTGAGAGGAGTTGTCCTGGTTATCTGTGTGCTCTCTGGTATGTATGTTTACTTATATCATATATATTTATACTATCGAGAGGAGTTGTGCTAATGGTAATCTTTGTGCTCTCTGGAATGTTCGTTTACTTCTTTACCTCTGACAGTTTTTTTCAAACATGTACAAGAGGTGTCCCAAATATTTCCGGCCTGACCATCAAAATCAAAGAAACATTCAAATTTTTATGACTTATTTTTCGACATAATCACCCTTGACCTCAATGCATTTGCTCCAGAGTTTTTGTAACATCTTCAACCCATCTGAAAACGAGTTCTTATCACGAGACCCCAAAAACCCCTCTACTGCAGCAATGACGTCATCGTCAGTCTCAAACCTTTAGCCACGGAGATCTGTTTTCAGTCGAGGGAAAAGGAAGAAGTCTGAGGGGGCTAGGTCTGGAGAACAGGCAGGATGGGGGAGAACCCTGAACCCACAATCAATCAATCAATCTTTATTCTGGTACTTAAGAGGCCATAGGCCTATAGTACATGAAATACATTGCATACATTCAAGAAACAACATGCGTTCTATGTAAAAATGCATAATATATATACATGGACAGATTTTTTAATTCTCGAGTGCTCGTGCTGTTTGATAATTCCTTATATTTACATTTATTAGGATTGACATGATATTTGTTTTTTATATATTCGTTTCGAATATTAAAGTAACTTGGACAAACAAGTAGGAAATGGTACTCATCTTCAACAGCATTCAAATTACAGAGTTTGCAAATTCTATGTTCCCTACTTATATTTACATATCTGCCTTTCTCAATGAATAGGTCATGCGATGAACATCTAAAACGTGCTAAATTTATCCTATACTTTTTCACATTTAGACAAGTTAGATATAATTCGGTATTCATACTGTTCTTATACACAGAGTAAAGGTTGCATTTGCTTGAAGCATTAATCTTTTCTTGCCAGTTTTGAAAATAGATATTTTTAATTCTTTGGGTAAATATGTTCATGAAGTCTAAATTCACGCCATCATTTTGGCTGAGCCATATATTTCCAAAACCAATTGAAAATAGTAGTTGTTTTACATCAGTTACCCAATTCTTATGTCCATTTTTGTCATATAAAATCATCATTTTATAGCATTTCTTAGGTAATCGATATGATGGCATATGTAACAGTTTTATCCAATACCGAATTACTTTACAATAGGAGTAGATGTATAAAGGATATCTGCCACATTCTCCATATACCGTAATCTTTGGAGTGTTTTGTTTGACACCCAAGAACTTTTTACATGCATACAGATGTACCATTTCTAGATTTGCAAATGTATTTAGTCCCCAAATTTCTTCCCCATATAGAAGAAAAGAATATATCTTTACATCAAATATTTTTAAAAAGGAGTTCATGCTGAGGTCACCTACAACAGTTTATTGTCTAAGGATCCCTAGTAATACTTTCTTTGCCTGAACTGCTGCATAATTCGCATGCACAGACCATGATAACTGGTTACTAAAATATACTCCGAGATATTTGTAACAATTTGTTGTTTCAAGTTCACACTCTTTATAATACCATTTTTCTTTTTTTGAGAGTTTCCCACCATTTTTGAATACTAATACCTTTGTTTTATCCAGATTTAGTTTCAACTTAGACTTATCACAAAACATTTCTAGTTAATAAATTTGCTTTTGAAGACCTGTAATAGTTATTGATATAAGAACGATATCATCTGCAAAAAGTAGAAGAAATAGTTGAAATACATCGGGGTGTAATTGTACTCCATGCTGGCAATTTTTCTCAATCTGTGTAGCCAATTCATTTATGAAAAAGGAAAATAAAAATGGACTCAGTACACACCCTTGTCTCACTCAAACCTGTATTTCAAAAGTGTCTGTAAATATATTATTATTTCGGACGCAAGCCTTGAAATTTTCATATATGCTCTGTAGTAGTTTATTCATTTTTGGGCTTACACCACCTAAATTCATAAGGTGCCATAGTTTGTTTCTTTGGACAGAGTCAAAAGCTTTTGAAAAATCGACAAATAGAGCATAGAATTCCCCGCCCCCCTTTCTGATTTTGATATCTTTGTACAATACTTTCTAAAACGAACATATTATCAATAGTTGTATAACCTCGTCTAAAGCCTGCCTGTCATTCTGTCAATTTATTCATTGTCTCTCCCCAAAATACTAATCTCTAATTGATAATCGAAGTAAATATTTTACTGAAAATACTCAAAAGTGTAATGCCTCTATAGTTATTTACGTTGTTCACATCACCATTTTTATGTATCGGCACTATAATTTCCATTGACCACTCCTTAGGGAAATTTCCTGTTTCTAGCATCTGATTAAATACAAATCTAGATACGGTAGTATAAGGTCAGCAGAGTACTCAAAGAATTCTGGTATCATGTTGTCTATTCCTTTTTAGATTTTGAATGCTGTCTGATATTTCTTCTCTAGATATAGGCAAATCAAGTATTTGTTTAGACAGTTCAAGATTTGAAATGTTCAAACCAATCGTTTGCGTGAATTTTATTTCTTTGCACAGGCCTTGCATTAAGGAGTTTTAACTCATGCCAAAATCTTTTAGAATCATTAATGCTGTTTTCTATCAATTCTTGCTTTCTTTTGTAGTATTCCTTACGCTTATGATTACACACAGAATTATATTTATTTCTTGTATCTATCCTGTGCTATTGACTGTAATTTGGGCGGTGTGAACGGGAGCATTGTCCTACAACAGCCACACACGTTTGCGCAGTTCACCCTTCGTTTCTCTTTAATTTTTTCTCGTAATTCTCGTAGTTCATTTGCGTAATAAGTGCCATTGATTGTAGAACCTTTCTTTAAATAATCAATCATTATTACACCCTGAGAGCCCCAGAAAACGGATGCCATGCGTTTCAGGCATGTTTTCATGTTCAGGCCGGAAACTTCTGGGACAACCCTTCTCTAGGTATAATAGAAAATCTGTCCCTATTGTAGACCATATAATTAAGTCCCAAAAATGACGTTTCCATGGAAACGACAAAAACATTAATTCCAGAAAATTTAAAAGTAGTCCAAACTGTAGACAAGGTTATGGTTATCAAATGTGAAAAGTTTGTTTGATCTAGACCTTCCGAGTAATTTGACCGGACGGAAGGACAGACGGACAGAATGACCGCTATATACCCTACCCCGCTACGAAAGACCCCCGCTACGAAGTATGGATATAATGTCTGAAATAGTTGTAGGCGCAGGGCTATAAACTGGATTCTCATATCAGCTCTATCAAAGTGATTTGATGAAATTTTCACATATCTTCGGCTTACCAATTTGTTTTGTGTTTACCTTTATTGACGAATTATGAAATTTGGAAGTCATTAGATACTGAGTCATAACATTACATGACCTTGAACTTAATGATGTCAAAGTATTGTGAAGTAATGTGGTCGGTGACGTCAGAGCAATGTAAGGATTATTAGGTAAAAATATCTCCTAGGTTTGGATGAAAATTTCTCCCTATTTGATGATCATGTTTAAAATCTATAAAGGTAATTTATTGAAAAGCAGGCTCAAAGGTCAAGGTCACAAAGACAACATTATGTCCTAGCATTCTTGTTTGAATGACATATCATTCATGTCTCAATAGTGCATGCAAAGAAAACAATAAGGATTAAATCAAATCAAAAGTTATTTCTGTAGGATTATTCTACCCGTCTAGGACAAAAGGCTGAAAATAGCAATTCATTAGTGATTAGTAATTCGTTGTTCGAATAACCTATAATTAACTTGTAAGATCGTTATTAAAACAATAAATAACTAACCCTCCTGTTATAGGATTAACGAATTAATAACTTGTTAGCTATTTCCCATTCCAATAATGAACATCTAACTTGACGATATTCGAATAATGACTATCTAACTGGTTCAAATAATGACATAACATTCACTCTTAAATAGGAGACGAAACACATAATTTTGATTATTACAAATTATTATCTGTATTCACTTCACTAATAAGAATCAATAGAGCCAAAAAATGAGAAAATATACGCTTTAATTCGACTGCTAGGAGACCGTTTACATCCCTGTTTTGGATAACCACCTAATGAGACTGGCGAACGCTTAGACAAAATCATCGAAGCATGACCCGAAGCCACGCCCAGTGTGTGACGTGCTAGTCGTCCTCTGAGCCTCAAGCCCTTTGAATTTCGTTGTATTTTTAAGCTAATTCAACAGCAAAATAGAGGCAATAGTATGATCGAAAAAATACCTAAATACGATATGTAACTGCTTCATGATATCAAGTTTCCTTCTGAGTCGTCAAATCCATTTTGATGTTACTGTGACTGTGATTTGGACGCGCTTTTCTTGGGTGGGTTAATATAAAAAAGATTAAGACTTTGGTCGGTGAGAGATCCACCGCTATGGAATAACACGTAGCGTTATATCAAGAATTTATCGATATGAAGTTCTAAATTGTCTCGGAAAAATGATTTTTTTTTGTAATAAACGAGAGACAATGTAAAAAAAAAAGTTTAATGTTTACTGTATACAATTGTTTTCTTTCACTTCACTTTCATGACAACTTAGTACTTATTGGATGATTCGTTTGTATTTAACTAACATATATTATATTGTTATCTAGTATAACATCTCAAACCGTGTGGCAATATCTTTATTTGTGAATTTACCAATCAATGACATGAAAACATACCTGGCGCAAGCAATAGAAACATCCTTTGTAATCCTAAAGAATATTGGAACCCGTTATTCACGATGTACTTTTTTAAATGAGAGTAATCGTCGGTAGAAGTGCATGAGCCAATTTATTGGTTGAATATATATTCTACAAGTCCATTGGTAAAAATGACTGGACACCCTGACATTACACCAAGTAGCAGTCGAATACCAAGATAAACGCCATTATGACAGGATATATATCCCGCTTGGCGTGTCCAAGGCGTGAAAATTCAAAAATCAAGAATTGAATGCAATAGGATTACATAACGGCCACCTGTGTGTCGTAAACGAATAAGACTAACTAAACCAGTCTGATTGTTGTAACAACATTAGACAGACGTCGTAATTGATGTACACTTGCTATAGGATGCAATGCGCATGGCATCACACAAAACACAATATTGGAACAATACAAATAATCAAATATATATTAAACATAAATTTATCGGAGGTTTGAGTTGTTTGGATGACTTTATATATGTTTAAACAGTTGTTGAGACAGTGAGATTTCCCGTTGTTTTTCCATTAAGGAGGTTATACTTCCGCCGACTAGCACGTCACGCGGTACCAGTGGCGCGGCAGAACACGCCTCAGTAACCACGGGCAAGTTTAGTTCTGTTCACTGGTGCTAATTAGCTGGTGATTCGAAAAAGCCGTATTAAAGTTGTTTATCGGCTCATTTGGAAAATTTAAATTCAAGTTACTGGCAGATTAGAATACATATTTTATGAATCACAAAAGTTGTCATGGGTCATTTCAGTCGATCTTTTAGTGACCTTTATCATAACAAGGCGTTTACAAAAATTTCAATTCATGCACACCTCCAACGAGGTTAGTAACTGACTAACCATTCAACCATCAAAATCAAATCCAAACAGCGAAAATAATTTAAAAATATAATAAGCATATTAAACCAATAGAGGTATTTTTGTTGATATCATTGGTAAAATATTAATGACACTTTCAGATAAACAACGTTGCCTAAATGCGGTAGGTCACAGAAGCCTGAGGAAATCACATTTTGAAATATACATGCAAAATAACAGAAATAGAGCTAAAGAACAATATAGCTAAATGGTAACGAACAGAGATCCTTCCGTTATTTATCAGATGTCTTTAGTTTTTGTTACTGGACCTGCAAATATCAATACCCATAATTTGTAATTGCTTCGTTTAAAACGCATTCCAATAAGTGCGTGTTGCATTTTGCGAACTCTCTGCAGTCGAATGCGGAAAACGTCGTGCATGGTACATCGAACATAAAATGAGCTCTGCTTGCAAGTCGCGAGGGCGTGCACTTCTTGCACATATATATGTTATCAAACGAGAAGTGAGAATACATTCTTTGAATGTCGACGTGGATTGTATGTAGAAAAGTTGAAATTACTAAACATTTTACGCGATTGGTATGACAAGTATAAACCTATGCCTCAATTGATACATGAAATAATCTGCCTCGCTTCCCTTGGGGTTGCATATCACGTATCAGCGGAGATATAAGGTACTATCTACTACTTAAAGATACAAGGGATTGTGTTCTGTACTGTATGTGTCCAGGTTAGTAGTTGTAAAAAAATTACCCTCGTCCCAGATCCTAGTCCAATAAATGTTAAAAGCAAACAAAAACATTTTATAATCAAAATGTTTTCTTCACTATTTTTATGTGACGTTCAACAGTTCATCAAGATCAATAGAATCAAGTTCACTACTTCAGGTGCAGCATCCAGAACCTGCCCAGAGAACTGTCAGAAGATTCCTCCTCGCTCCACATGTAACACAGACACAGGCACCTGCTCTCGAGGGTGTGTAGCTGGTTACTATGGCAACACGTGCAACTTGACATGTGACGCTCACTGTGAAAAAAGGACATGCCAACAGCGAGACGGTCTCTGTGTCTGTAAACCAGGATACACGTTCAACGCTGGGTATTGCGATTCTCATAAAGGTAGTTCAACAAATGGTAAAATGTCCAGAAATTTCGATTCGATTCAACAAAGGACAATTAGATTTACAAACCAAGTTGCTTACATTTAGATTCTTACCTTTGACGTGATACCTGATATCGTTTAAGCAATAAGATATAGGTATGATACCTTCGGGTGCAGTTACATTAATTCAACGTCCTCAAAATTACGTCGTGGGCATGTGATTTCTAAGATCAATCGTGACTGCAAAACCTGCACAGTTTTTTTTCTGAGATGAAAGTGCATTATTGATATGTTTACTACTAAAGATTTCACTAAATATTTATGAATTATGAAAATATGAATATCCAAAAGCAACATTACCATTAGTAATATTATTGTGATTGCCAAACGTTAATTATAATTTACTCATTCTATAAGGTCAAAAAGGCATAGCTTAAATCCAGATCATTGACTGTAAAAAATAAATGAAAAAACCTTTGTTCACCTAATATCTTTAAAAACAAATATTCGGTTTACTTTTGTTTCTCAAGCACATTATCATATGTTATATAATACATGATACTGAGACAAACAGATGGATACTCTGATATAGCATACGTATCAATTCGCTTAGCTAGTGACATGTTATTTACAGATTAGCTTTTTAAGTCAATGAAATCAGACGGGATAGGATGCCCCAACTTGTGTCCGTGATTATTAATCAATTCTCGACTGAGTGATTTTCAAAGATGTACCATTCTATTATTAGCAGGTGTGAAATGCGAATCCAATCACCATTGTGTAAACAACATATGTCTCTCTGCCAGGAGAGAGAACTGTTTGGAAGGCTGTAAACCTGGATGGTTCGGAGAGTTTTGTCAGCGATCTTGCTCTTCTCATTGTATCTGTGAGGAAGTGAACGGGAACTGTACAAGCTGTATCCCGGGATGGTATGGAGAAAAATGTGGGTCTCAATGTAGTCAGGGTTGTTTGAACAAGAAGTGTGGCAGAATGTCCGGGATCTGTACCAGATGTATCCCGGGATGGTATGGAGACAAATGTGGGTCTCAATGTAGTCCGAATTGTGTGGACAAAATGTGTGACACGGAGTCTGGGATCTGTTCCAGCTGTATCCCGGGATGGTATGGAGACGAATGTGGGTCTCGCTGTAGTCAGGGTTGTGTTGACAAGAACTGTCACAGTAACGGGACTTGTTTTGGAAGTTGTAAAAAGGGCTTCTATGGAGAGAAGTGCGAGTCCACATGCCCAGAACAATGTTATGATGTTCAGTGTGGAAAAAATGGAACTTGCAATACCTGTAGACCAGGGTTCTACGGAACCTTCTGCCGCCAGAGCTGTCATAAATGCACAGAAAAAATCTGTGAAATGATAACAGGAGAATGCATCATTGGGTGTCAACGCAGTTACTATGGACCAGGCTGCAGCAAGACATGTGAGACGTGCATAGACGGGGTCTGCAATGGAACCACTGGCGAATGTGTCAGGGGATGTGATGGAGGCTACTATGGTTCCTTCTGTAACCTGACATGTGAGCAATGTAAAGATGACGACTGTGTCCAAGACACTGGGGAATGTAGGTACAGAGGTACTGTATCATTACTGTTTGTGTCAGTGAGGTAAATCAACACATTTATAATTTAAGTTATCAGGTTTATGTGATCAATACAGTGTAGTACCTGACATATTTTCATCTAACCATGCATATGTAACATACGGACAAGGTTAACAGTACTGTATCAAATTGTATTTGGGATGTGTTTTCAGACGAAGATGGAGAGAACTGGAGTGCAATTGGTGGAGGTATAGCTGTCGTCATCTTCATTCTCATCGCAGTAGGGATGTTTTATATGTTCCGTCGTTTGAAACGGTAGGTGTTATACAAGAGAACCGCCATAACATTCGACTGACTTAAATCACAGTAAGATATGCCGGGAGTAACACCTTAAGGTAGAACAGCGGAATTAATTTTGGATGAATTTTGGTTACTCAATAATTGCACTGATTTGGCTTACTGAAATACGTAGTATTATTTATATGTTCTTGTATTGTACACTGTGCTGCATTTAGTTTAACATACAGTGTTGTCCTTAGGGTGAACGGCGTCGTTTATGACATGGTAAAGTGGAGGAGACGTCCCCCCTCTGCTGTAGAAGATGCAAGGCAAATGGTCGATCCTCGATACATTGAACTTGAAGAAGAGGCATCAACAAATCCTCCAAGGGTTTGCCCAATCCGTCCGGTCAGAGAAACCAGCTACATCGAACCTCAACATAGTGGCGGCTCCGCAAGCAACCTTCAAATACAGCGCCAGCTGCAGGTTGCTGGAGTGTCTGATCAACAGGACGACAAACACCAGGCGGCAGCTGTCTCACCTTCACCCGACGTTCAACGACGCTCCGATGAGTCGCATTATAGGCCAGGCAGCTATGTCATGCCTAACTATTGCGAGGTAAACGAGGAGCTAATGGCTACACTTCCACAAGCACCTCAAGGAGCAGAAGCACCCGCTCCTGTAGTAAACTACTCCTCATTCTCTGTTGTAGCTGATGTACATGCACAACATGAACATCGTAGTGATGGGAATGCAGACCTTACCATTCCCCTTATTGCTGAATGTTACGGGCCCACGGAGACTGAAGACTCGCCACCAGACGAGGAACCTCGACCTAATGTTGAGAACTACGAGCATCCATTTAAAAATCATTATACGAAGTTTTAAGATTGTATACATGGATTAGAGTGTGGTGATATTATTGTTTAACTTTTGCGAAGGAATTTAATTTGGACTTTACACCATATGTGTTCAGGGCAAAGTCAGGATTCTGCTTTAATCAGCGTAATTTTGTCACAAAGCAATGGACTGGTAATCTGTCGTCAGTGTCAGTGTCAGTACGTCAGTAGGTAGGAAACTGCCAGAATTTTATGAGCTAAAATTCAAAAGCGATTGTGTATAAATGTGTTTGAGGTAACAGAAGTTGCATTTCTGTGTGAATACTATATAAATGAACCAATGTTTTGAAATCACTGTAATTATTATTTTGGAGAATATATTCGAACTTTGATCATGCCAATTTTACATTAGATAGGATTTTTAGTTCACTTTCAGTTTTTCTTTCCTTTTTTATGTTTTAAAGATTGTCTGTGATATTATCGATCCTTTATTTTCACTTCTGATTTCCACGTCATGTAGCAAAAATAACGGAAATGGATCAATCGCGAAAGCTTCCCTATAGTATTTCGTGAAAGGTTTGCAGCCCATAATGAGAGGCGGAATCATTTGATATCTTCTCATGCAATCATTGCAGTAAGTGAAAGTGCAAGTGAATGATTTGCTTATGACAAACGTGTAAGATTATTCGTCTATTCTTCTATCTTGATCTATTTAACGGTAACAAGTGGTGCAAGAGGATATTCATCTTTTATTTCTCACGTTGCGTGTTTTTGGTTTTCATGTTCCTGTCGAGAAATGAAAACAGAATGCAAGTATCATCGACAAGGTCGCCATGCGGCGTTTCAGTTTCAACTCAATCCGATAAATCTACCGGGTTTGAGTTGTTACAGGTTCTGTAGTGAAACCTCGCCTTCATACTTCCTTGTTTGTCCTTATCTGAGTCAAAACGTTTTGTAGCTTTGTCATTGCAACTCCATGATTATTAATGTCTGCAGTTTCATACCGGTTATAGATCCAATATAAGAAACATTTAATATTTGAATAGAACTTCCATAATCATGTGGTTCAGGGAAATACAAATTATCTCTTTATTGAAACTTTTACTGGAAACGTGAAACATAAACATGATTTGTGCAAATTAATTGCTTATTCTTCTTATAATGATATTTGTAAACTTTTTCGGAGTATTATTGTGGGAAGACAAATCATGCGTAAGGAAGTAGTATATTTCCAATGCCAATGTTATTTTATTATCAGAATTAGGATATTTGATAATAAAGGGAATTGAGAAGAACAATATGAAGAGGTTTCCTTTAGATTCACAAATGGAATGTTATTATTGAATCTGACAATCATAACTGTTGCGTGTATTGGTTAGGCATCGGTAACTGTAAACGTGTTGTAAATCAATAACCTCAAGTGTATCCATTCTTCCAGAATTGTCACTGCTTGCGGTCAGGGTCAGGGTTCTCCTATAGCTAGTTTACTCTCTTAAACCTAAAGAGTGCAAATGCATTCCGGAATTTTCTTATATCTAATTAACTCAAACAATATACTATGTAAACATTTGATTTGAATATTCTGTAGCAAAAACATTTGCTTGGAAATGATATTGACGTAGCCCATTTTAGTGTGAAAATATCTTTCAGTCCCTGTGTGACATTATTAACAAAATTTGAATGGAAATTTACATTTTGACTCAGCCATATATCCAATATCAAATTGTATTTAATAACACCCGAATGTTTGATACCCAATTCGTTCTTCCTGTCTTATCATACAAACTCACCACATCGTAACATTGTCGTTGATATCTATAAGAAGGCATATTTAAACGGCGAATCCAAAATTTTATCATTCTTGCTTTAGCTAAAATGTGAATTGGAAATTTTCCGCATTTTCCGTACACCATACTACTCGGGGAATTTAACTTCAATCCCAATTTTTTTTACATGCATATAAGTGTATTTTCTCAATAACATCAAATGTTTATATCCCCAAACTTCTGATCCATACAATAAAATCGGAAGAATTTTCGAGTCAAATGTTTTGATTTGTCATCAATAACAAGTTTACTAATACTTTTTAGAACACCAATTAGTATCCTTTTGGTCTGAGTTGAACAATATTTTGCATGCTCTCAGAAGCAAAGACGATTTGAGAAGTAAACTCCAAGATATTTATAGATTTTGTAATAAATAGCGGCTGACCTTTAAAACTCCACTTTTCCTTTTTTAGACAGCTTAATGAAAGTAAACTTCCAAAAGTATTAACTAAGCTGCAGTTGAGTTTCATTAAGTTTTGCATATGTGGGTTAAACAGAGTACGAAGTGGTGTGTCTTCAACATTGGTTGTAATAAATGTTTATGATATAGGTATATGTTACTTATCTTTGATTAACAAGTTCATACTGACAACTGCCTCGACACCTCTTCTGTCATCAATATTGTTATTACACAGAATTAAATTCTAACAAATCATCCACTAGCTCGAGGATATTTGCTTTGAATATGTATATTCAATATAACAATTGCAACTACAAGATGACAGAGGAAAGATAAGATTTACCTTAGTCAAAGACTATCCACGCTCTTGTGAATCCGACATTTTCAAAATGGCGTACGTCCTCCACCGAAATAACGAGTAGGTATGATTCAGGTACATGCAGGCCTCGTTGCACAATAAACCTCCGACATGCGATTGTTGTGTCAGTGCTGATAAGGGGTGCAGAGTCTAAGTTGTTATCGTATTAAGTTACAGGTAAGCCCACGTATGGCTACGCCATGGTTTAAACATGTTTGTTGATTGTTGAATGAAATGCACGTTTCAAATTCATGAAACACTACGTACCAAATTTGCTAATAATATTATGTAAGAGCTCGAAGGGGTACAAAGTCTATATTGTTAAAACATTGATTCACATTTACTAATGTTGACAATACAAGTGCGCACCAATAATTTAAAAACAGACCATGTTTTTGTTTTGAGAAATAGTTTTATTTATTTACTCCTTCTTATTCTATGTAGATGACACTTCAAATCCCAGAATACTATCATCACAAGACAATGTGTACTTTATTGGTTATTGGTTTAATGGTATACTTAATTAGATAAAAAGGGAGGTGAAAATTATACAAATTACAGTGAATTGTAAAAACGTTTCAACCTAAACGTAGCCAAGTGAGCATTTATCCGAAAACAAACACGTATAGAGGAGGAGTTTTTATTGAAGGTAGTATACATGGGCTACCTCTAAGTTTAGTATCTTTTCCCATTTTTCGAATTTGCAAATTATTTCATTTGATTACAAATTGGTGATTAACATATTTTTGTGGTAATATTTGATATTTTCGAATTTATAACACAATGCATGGTATTTAGATTCGTATCAAAGTCTATGCAAATGGCACAGTACATAAACCAATCGTTCTCATATGCTCCGTAACGAAATAAAACAATGAAACAGAATAGATGGATAATAAACTGTGAACCTTGTACATAGATATCTGATGATAGTACCTTTGGGTCTCTTATTTGAGTCGAGTTTAAGCCAAATCAAGATGAGTTTGAGAGAAAGACAAGTGATACAATAAATTAAATCAAGACATAGATAGGTTGCTATATGTATTTGCTTGAATATGGACAAAGAACACAGAGTTAAGCAACTCATGAAATAATTTAATTTACAAAAATGTCAAAACATTTTTTCCTCAAATAATTTCAAACTATCAATCTGACAATTTCATTTCCATGTATATTTAGGTAATAATAGATATTGAAAACAAGGTATATTTCTATGAATACGATTGAAACAAAGTTACACCATTTCTTTAGAAGCAAACTCATAGACATTTTCCTTGTTTTAATCATCTTGAATTGATTTTTTTCCAAAAAAGGAAGCCCTTTAAAAGATAATTTCAAAAGTCATTATGGAGTCTCCTTAAACGCGATAAGAGAGGTAAATTAGATAGACAACATCTTACATTACCTGCACATGTATAAATTAGATAGACAACATCTTACATTACCTTCACATGTATAAATTAGAGATGTTATCTTACTTTTGACTTTTCAAAACACCAGAACTGTGTGTACGACCATACAGCAAGGAGCATCCTATTATTTGGCTAATGACTGAAACTACGCTACAATAAATCTAAATAATATTAACATTTCGTTTGTCAGTATGCTGAAAAAAAGCCAGCGTTCCTTTTGCCAAATGCTTTCCTTCGAAACTGAAATACTGTGATACCGTTTTCAGGTACTTATATTTACAGCTGGGTTGACTGAATATATGCAATTTATTACTCAACCGTGGTGAGATCACTCATTAGATAACAATGAGTTGGTAACACACATATGTGTGATACCATATCTCGTGCGAAAAACAGAACTACTTTCGAACATCACATGACATCGTCCAATCACGTGACTTGTAAGTTGGAAAATGGCGACATTCAAATTTTGCATTCTCAGGGGGACGTGATCGACTATCCAAAACTATAAAATATCCAAGTGTCAATAATCACTCTCATATTTGTGAAAAACAGCACTATTCACATAGTCTTTTGTAACTCGCAACTTCTGTGCCGTCGCAAGTTGTGTTACGTCTCCCCTCTGCCGGCCGTTCCACGCCACACAGTTTGGCCCTTCCATCATCCAACCTGTCGCTTCCCCCTCAACAAGCAGACAATCTGAACATGACATCTTGCAACTCCCGTTGCCTTATGTCTACATTTGCGGGTCCTATTATCAATTCTGTTATTCACGTCAATGTTCTCAATCCTCCTCAACTGCTGACACTGTACGTTCCATCAACTTCTTAAAACTGACTGACCTAGAAAGAGGTCACATTCCGATGACGTCACGACTCACGTATCGACTACACAATGGCTTGACATTTTTCGTTGCTTGTAAGCATTTGTTATATGAACAAATTTCTCGAAAATGATATACTTGTTCACCAAAATAATTTTTGTTCCATGTTTTAGGCGAGTCACTTATGTAGACAGTTACAATTAGCGAACTATTTTGTTCTGCGTTTTGTGTGACTGGTTGATATTCTTACGCCTGTTCGCGATCAGCTGACTGTTGTTTTGACGACTAATTCATCAAAAATATTGATACGTGGGGATGAGTAATAAATAAAATACTAAACTCATGATAATGTGATAACATTTTCATGCAACTCGTGAATGGAATTTGGTATCAGACTCACTTTCGTTCGTCTGATACAAAATTCCATTCACTCGTTGCATAAAAATGTTATCACATTACCATTCGTTTAGTATTCTCTATGTAGATGCAAAGCATCCCTAGTAGTCCCGTAGTGACAATAACAAGTTATTTAAGTTTTATTGGGGCTATCTAGACGTGCGATATATGAGAATGATCTTTTGGAAAAATACTTTTTCATTAAGTACAAAGGGAAATACACACCCCAGAGATTTGGTTTATTAAAAAAAACAGAACAAACTTTCGAGCATTCAAAATGTTGAATATTGATACTGAACCATTTTCAAACAATGAAAGGACATCACTTCTCTATATCTGTTTGTGTCCACTGGAGGTAGACTTTGAAATTCGTGTAGTGTCTGTTCCAGCTGTTGTATGGTAACTGGTTGTTGTGGCCGACGTCTTAGTCGTCTTCCTAAATGGTCCCAAAGAGGCTCGAACAGTGATCAAGAAACGTTGTATGACTTTCATTAATAGTGGAGTTAGCATCAGATGTGACCAATACCAATACCAATACCAACACAAGCATGAAAAAGGTACGCTCGTATGATGTCGGATGACAATATTTGGGATACGTTGAAACTCTTGGTGACTGTTTACTGAGGGCGACGCTTAAATGGTCCCATAGATGCTCTATCGGTGATAAGCCAGGGGAGCGTTATTGCTAAAGAAAAACCTGGATGTTTTGTCGGTCTAGGAAGTCCTTTGTGATCTTAGCGGTATGTGGTCTTGCGTTGTCCTGTTGAAAAATCATTCTTTGCTGGTGCATCTGAATGGCTTAAACAGGCTTAAACACTTGGTCCGTGTATCTCTGGGATGTAAGGGTCTGATAAATTGTCACCTTGGCTGTCTCCTGGTCGCCGCAGATCCCGCCACAGACCATGACGCTGCCACCTCCAGAGGGTACAACGTTTTGGACACAAGCTGAAGCCTGTCCCTGATGAGCAATCTTGCCCAGACACGACGTTGCCAGCGACCCATTCCCCAGTCTAACTATATTCTAAATGTTCAGGTGCAGTTGTCTTAAGAGTTGTAACAGGACATGAAAAAGTCTGTCAGTGATTAAAAATTGTGAGAGAAAATTGCTCCTGAAATGGTTTCTTCTGTGTTGAATTCTAATGATCTTTTATTTAGTGTCTCCCCAAAAAACTGCCATGATTTTAATACCAAAAGATTTAATATTTTTTCATCCTTAAACAAGCTTATTTCAACTAGCGCTCTTGCGATACATGTTTGTGTGTTTTAGTTTATTTGTAAATATTTCTTTCTAAACACATTTAACTTTTAGTTTTTATTTAGTGTTCTCACGATAAGACATGGTCGAGATTTAATCATTCTACCATCTTTATATTTAACTCTTATGGTGACATCTACTTATCTACTTGATAACATCATTGTTGTTTCGATGAAGTTTATCAAGCACATATATCGTTTTTTACTCATTGTCAGCTGCACTTACTTCCTATATTCTAAGCTAGTGATAAACTCCATCCTACTCCACTGAACATGGTTTTTTCACAGAGAGAGAGAGAGAGAGAGAGAGAGAGAGAGAGAGAGAGAGAGAGAGAGAGAGAGAGAGAGAGAGAGAGAGAGAGAGAGAGAGAGAGAGAGAGAGAGAGAGTGAGAGAGGGGACAAAACCAGTGAGTAAAGAGAATGAAAGAAAGATAAATAAAGTGTGTTAGAAAGACAGATTATAAGAGAGATTGAGGGATAGAGGTAGTTCACGTATTGATGGCCATGTACAAAATTTCCAAATAAAATTATATTATGCAGTAAGAAATATACTTTGAAACAGGTAAAAATAGGCATGAACGCCGGTTTAACCATCCCTTATAAAGTGCATGATGAAATTCTATTTCTTGTCTAGTGCCACCGTTTACATCACCGTTTGGACAAAATGATATTGAAAATGTCAAAGTAAAATACCAAGTTTTGATCCACTGGCATTTGAAGAAATCCTTTCTTATGTTTTTAAACCTAAACATCGTTTTTAGTATCTTTGAAATAACCTTAAATTATGTTCTTACCAAATATTAATCATAGTTATGACTTGACTAATAAAATAGATGCAGACAATGAAATTGTGTGACGTAAGTCAGTGAGGCTGATAGCTGTACAATTAAAAATAGGTCTTCGGAATCCGTTTGACTTGAGAGGAAGACATTTCTATCAAAACACAAAATCATACACTTCTAGAAACAACCTGTTATTGGTGTTCCTCATGTGTAAATGCTACATAATACGATCTATATTAATTATTATGCATGCAATTTCATTGCATTTCATTGTTCATATTCAAAATCATATGCAAGGTACAACTTGAAAAGGTCCTGGTGCAATCATGACAACCCAGCGTGTATATGAATAAGGGTCTGTCGCGCTTCACTGCCTCTCTGTGCGCTGCTCAGCTCTAGTTACATTTCCACATTACGTAGATTTTTAAACGGGTGGAGATATATTCCTCATAAACCGACTTCTATAGTTTTAAGATTAACTGATATATAACGTCAGACTTCAGGAGGGTTGACTCTGTTTAGGACTATGAGATACAGCTGAATGCAATGAAATAGCAATGTTCAAAACACACTGTTGAATGATATAAGCTTAAGCTTGTATACTCAATAAATACACTATTCTCCTTTACTAACTTTACGTATTCGTCATCAGAACCACAGGTCTGCATGTACTCTTCCATTACACTGTGTTTGTGTCGCAGGTGTGTAAAGCTGTAGAATGAAATGAATGAAATGGAATGTGAGAGAAGGGTTAATCAAAGGAGAGGAGGAGGAGTGGGTATAAGCTGTGGGAGAAAGGTTAATCATAGGTGAGGAGAAGGAGTGGGTATAAGCCTGTGATAAAATAGGTTATTACATCTATTTCTATCTTTCTTATATTTTTATTATGAAATCAAAGGTCGAACGTACTTAAATATTGTGTAAGCATGTCACCATCAATTTAAATGATAAGATGTAAATTTGTTTGTATCAACTATGATAGACACCACATATAAAGTATACAGAAATGAAGAAAAATAGGTTTAAGATGTAAATGAAAAACATATATTTACAATAATCAATCAAACAATTTTGAAATGCCCTTCTTATCTATCGCTTTTTTGTATTAGGAGGGGTCTTCATTGTGTAAAATAATTGTAATTTGTCATTTGATAATTGTTATCGAATTTGTCATTTATAAAAAGTCAATGCTTTTGAAGGTTCTCACTGCTGACACTGTTTAGAGAATAGATACAAATGACGTTATCATCTCAATTCAATTATTGACATTTCTCAAATTACATTACAAATAAATTATTCCATTTCTCAATATCACCTGCTCTTGGACAGAAACATGCAAAATTCTTAATTCAAATTAAAATGTACAAAAGTTTATTTCTAATTCTGACTGGTCGTTATTGATATCTGATTTGAATCGAAAGACATTTTGATCAAAGACTAATTTCAAGTGTTGTTTTCTTTGAGTACATATTTATTTATATTAATCTATTTTCAATTTAAGTTTTCTCTGAAAGGATTAAGTTAAGAGTAGGTAAGGGAATTTATCACAGGGATTTTTCTACTATTACCAGTCACAGCCAAGTTTCTTGCGCTACGCGCACCATTAATTTTCCAGTTTCATGAAAGGGTATTTCCGGTTACGGTTTCGACAGGCAAACCATGCTGTCGCTCATGAGGAATTTTTGCTTTGTTAAAAGAGTATTTTGGGAGGTTCATTCCATTATAATTCAGGATAGCGCTATTAGGTTTCCGTATAAAATTAGATGTTTAAGGATTTCTTTTCAGAAAGTAAGTAAAAATAAGGTGTAATTTCCTGTACAAAAGTATTTGTTAGGTCTATATTGTATTTTGTAATGAGAATTTTATGTACTTTTCCCATGTAATATTTACAGAGATATGTTCACCCCTTTTGAGTAAATTGACCAGTCCATAAGTTAAGTTAGATAAGTTACTCTTCATATTTATTTTGCCTAACCAAGCTTTACTAATACCATTTTAAGATAATTGCAATTAAATTGTTTTTGATTACTCAATCATGGTTTTTAGCAAATAAAAGTAGTGACATTTGAAAGTAACAGTTTGGACAGTTCTGGTAACAGAATGGAAAGTTTATTTTGTAAATGCCTGAAAAATTACATAGAAGACCTGAAAAGATATTTTGATGACACTTCGCCATTTATCTTTTGGAATTATATCACCATAAACTCTTTCTTCATGTTTTTTTCATATATAAGTATATAAGTAGAAATGTTGCCAGTAACAGAAATGACGTATCCGGTAACAGTATTGACATAAATGAAAAAGGTTGGTATTATTTCCTTCAAATTATCACTGTAATGATATCTCGATCATGGCATACATCCTTGGTATTGAAAGTTACCTCTAATACGAATGTCAGTTGATTCTTTTCAATCAAAATTGAAATATTAAATTGGTAACAGGTTTGACATCATCTATCTGTCAGAACTGTTACCTTTGTCTGAAAAGTAATGATTAATGGCTTCCAAAACAAATATTACCACGGAGAAAAACATATTTGTCATAAAACTTGCAACATTCTAAAGAGAAGCCTTAACACTTGAAGCACTATCATAAACAAATTCAGATGTTACTTTTGAAAACGTGTTGATCTCAGGACAAGAAAGACTTTTGAAAACTTGCAGCTAGCAAACACAAACTTCAACTTCAAAATTCAACACGCAACAGTTTTGTTACTTCAGGAAAATCCTTGAAATAGTAAGTTCTTTGACTCTGATTGATGTCATAAGTAAGATGTCCCGGGTATCTCGACAAAAACTTGAATCAAATTTGAATTAGAACTGTTCATCAGGAGTTAAAGAGGAAGCTGTCACATTACGTGACGGGTGAGTATCATCAGTGAAGAGGTCTTATCATATCAGTTGACAAGAGAGTAGCAACAGGAGATGAAGAAACAGTTGTCATATCAGGTGACAGTTGAGTATCATCAGAAGCTGAAGATGACCAACGTTTATTTTGAAGAATGGAGAATTACGAATATATTCCTGTGGAAAGATATCAAGACTGTCACAATCTACATCATAGTTGCTTCCCAGAGACATCCATTTCACCCTCGGGTTTCATATGGATTGTTGAGCTCCAAAACATCCCTTAACCCTTACCGTGTATGCTTCTGAATATTACTATCATGCACACATGGGCCTAATAGGCCCGGATACAATATTTTTTGTTTCTTGAAATAATCAAAGGTCCAATATTCCAGCCAGTCATCAGTATAAGTCATGAAATAGCTCAGAAGAGTCCTCCACACTTAAGGGCTAGTTATTTTGTTACTGTTTTGATAAATTTTAATGCTTTGCAAGATTTACAAGTAAAACTGATTTGAAGAATTGCAAATTTCATTGACTTTACTCATCTATATTTAACTTAATATATGTATTTATAACTTGTAGCAAGAAAATAAACTACTAGAGTAATCAACTGAATCAACTGTGACATTTTGTTCAAGGGTGTGCAGCTTTCTCTATATAGGACACTATAGAGATACAGAAGAAGTTTAACATGTCCTTGCTGTATAAATACAAACCCATTTGTTCATTTTAAATTCCTGTACTATTTTTAAAAGTTCTCTAATACAAAATCAATTAATATCAAAATCAAATACACTTTTCTCTGTTGTTATAACTAACTCATCTGGCTCACAAGAGTATTAATGAAAATCAACCAGTATGTCACATAAAGTGTAAATCTGGGAAAATGACAACACAAACTGCAAAACAACCTTGGAAAGACATGAAACATGAACACTTCTAGATGTCATCATTCAGCTATCTTTTCATTCATCACAGATGATGACTTTGCTGCTCGGTTTGCTGCATATGCCTCTTGTGCATTTACAGCATGTCTTTTTAGACTTCCTGTTCTTCTTGATGGGACAAATACAACAACGACGCCTCTAAGCTGGTTCTAATTGATGTAGATGGCAGAGGATCTGCCAAGACCTCAGTGTTTAGTGTAGTCCTCGAAGGAATCGTAGATGTAGTGTTCTTGCTCAGTGTGGGTATCATCAAAGCTTCTGCATCTCTTGGTCTCTTGGTCTTCTACAACAGTACTACACTGAATTTCAGTGCGTTATTACTATTTAGTTTTAGCCAATTGCATGTTGTACCGCAATGCATGGCCACAATGGTGTTGCGGGATTTCTCCTTGCAATAATACTAGGAGCCATGATAATAGGGAATACTCTTGACAGCGGCATTAAAGCAAATATCAACTCACCCCACCTCATTAATAATAAAAACATTGAACAAGTTTTCTCAGAGAGGACATAATCTGCATTGACCACCGTCTGAAATGGACCCTGGAAAGTGTTTCGGGTAGGAGTTTAACTGTAGGCAATGGGGTTGTTGACCATCTGCCATCTTTTAAAAAAATAAAGCCTTGTAGATGGTCATGACCATCAGCACTGCTTTCTTTTTCTGTATCACTGGATGATCTGTTATCACTTGAACTGCGCGAAACAACATGGCTGTCTGATCAACTATATTCTGAGTTTATTGGTTATGTGATACGAGTATCTGTAGTTGATATCCCGTTCAAATCATCATGGCTGTTCCCCCTTTACTCATTTTGATGTGACAAGAAACTGCAGTCACCTAGGCACCTGGGCTGTTTTGATCTTGAAATTAAATATCTTAGCAATCAATGTCCCGGGCCTTTCAAGCCCATGTATGCACTTAACGCTGATGAAAATTAAAATTCGTCATGAAACATTAATTGATTACAATTTTGAGACTTAATTTTTTAGGAGACAAGTAATCACAGCACTTGAGGAATACATAAAATTTCAGATAAAACTTCTAATTTGTTTCTGATATATGGAAATGAAAATAGGCATCCGGGCCTCTCAGACCCCAGGATACAAGGTAAGGGTTAAAAAGGTTTGCTCTCATATCAATATTGACCAAGTTCTCATTTGAAGTCAGATCCTGTTCTACATCTGAACAAAACAAAAAGTCAAATCTGTCAAAAGGGTTGAAGTCAGGAATAGATTTTCATCATAAATCTTAGGACATGTCAAATACTTACAAGAAATTAAGGGTGAAATGTGAGTCAAACAAACTAGGTCAGAATTGGAATAAACCTTCATTTGTAAAACAAGCATTTAAATGTCCAACCTTTTGCCACTTTTCAGAAAATCTATGCACAATAATAACATTCAAAACTAAGGAGTCCTCTCAGTAGTAAAATATATGAAAATGACATAAATAGATGAAAAAACAGTTGATAAAAATATTATAATGTCAAAACTGTTACTTCATTATGTCAAAAGTGTTACCAAAATAAAATATGTCCATTGTTATTCAAAATTTGCCTTGAATATAAAAACATAATTCTCAGAATTCAAAGGAAGATACAAAACGGGGAATATATTTCATGATGAATTCAGCTGTAATAAGAGTAATATGCATTGCAATGTCAGAACTGTTACCAGTTATGTAAAATCTGTTACCAAATGTCGAGAAATCTATGCATGGTGAGTTCATTGTGAGTTTTAAAAACAGATGAAAAGATGAGACTGGATATTTTTAGAATAGGAACAAAACATCTTGATAAAGGATAAAGAAGTTGAGGAAATGTAAGCAAATGTCAAAACTGTTACTTCATTACGTCAAAAGTGTTATCTTAAAGTTTTTGTCGTCCGATGCTTCAATTATTTTACAAAAGTTAACCTTAATGTATTTGAAATAACTTTAAAAATATCAAGGGGAGATCTTAGTATAAGACAAAAACTTTAAATTTAACCAGTCAGCTTTACCTAACATGATTCGCAGTGAGATGTCAGAACTGTTTATGAACAATTTATGTCCAATCTGTTACCAGTTTGAACAGTAACAGTAATAAAAGTAACAGATTTGAACTTTTTACTTGAATCAATGTAAAACAATGATTTCTCCCATTTCCAATCAAAGCCATACCACATTCAACTCATGCCTTAAATAGCACTATTTTAGAATTTACTTGTGTTTGAGTTTATCGCTGCTCATAAGATTATACCATGGTAACAAATTTGACTTTAAAATTCATAGACAACGTATGCTGCTCACCTGAAGCTAAATTTCTCAATAAAACTTCTCTCAGTGCAGTCAAGGCAGGAACAAGGAGGCCCACAACGGGTAGTAGTAATTTGGTTGAAAATAAGGGAGCAATCATTTCCAAATACAATTCATTAAGGTAACAGACCCTTGGGACAGTCAAAGGTAAGAAGAAAATATCCAATATATTGAAAATGTTTTAATTTATTTCAAATTGGTGATATTATCTACATTAGTTCGTCTTTTTTTCTTATCTCAGAGCATAAAAAAGTTAAAATGGTCAATATATTTAGCCCTCATTTCATCATGAAAAATTTCGATCCTGACTGTGTAGGGGGTAAAAGACAATGGGTTTAATCAATTTGACGGAAAAAAATCAAGTATCATTTTTCAAATGTTTTTTTGACAACCCCGGACATGAAATTTACACTTTTTTAAAAATTGATTATTATTTATTTATAACAAATAATTGTCTATCTGTTTCGTACTGATTTATTATTATTTTTGTATTCCACACAACTCTGATATTGAATGTGTTAGAAGAACTCCCTAGAGTCCTTGTATTCTTGCCCCAATACAAACCAATATCATTAAATTAAACTTTAAAAAATATTTTAAATCTGTTGTTGACAAACTTTTGGGTATTGAACTTTTTAAAAATATATATTCACTGTCTAAATGCATGTAAGTTCAAATTCATTATGACAGGTTTTAATCCATTTCTCTTTTTATGCAAGACAAGAAAACGTATATCTTTGTGACATTGTTATCATTTTGTTTGATACCAAATATACTGGACAAACTATTAACATTCTGACCAAAAAGAACATTTGTTAGGGTTGCTATTGTTTTAGTGTATTTTACACTATCACAATACTTTTCTGTAGTGTTCAAAACATAACGTTGCATTTTCAACATTTAAAGTCATTAAAAAGTACAGCCTGCAATTTGAACACACTGTGCAACAACTCCTGTAATCTGATCCAGATCCATGACGATCCAGCGTGTACTTGAATAAGGGTCCTTCACGTTTCACTACCTCTCTGCGTGTTGCTCTGAAAAGCTCCTGTCTAGTTACCTTTCTTTGAAAATACAAATCTTGACATGGCTTTGTACACAGACGGAGAGGCATTCCTCATAAAACGATGGAAGCACTGAGGTGAAGCGGATTGGACCCTCGTCATTCAATTTTCTTAGTAAAATAGTCAAAATAAATTTTGAGATTGGTCATTTATTATCTTTTCATTAATTTGGATACAAAGATAGCTAAACCTTTTGACAAGTTGATACAGATACGTGTGTCTAACTGTTACATCTAAATTGGACCAAAGAAGTTATTTTCTTGCTTGGCTCGATCCGTAACAATTCATTTTTCAAATTGAAATACTTCTTGAAATATACGTTGCATGTGTACTTGCATCATATCGTATTATGTAGCGTTGATAAAAGACAGCACTCGACGTTTTCTCATACACGATTCGATTAAGTCAATGCTAATTGTTCATGAAGTTGTGTATAATATTCTTAAGCATAAAAAGACTGAAGGACTGAAGATGAACATTTGTATATTATTTGAGAGACATGAAAGTCAATATGGGTTGTTGTTATTTAGATTATATCCTCCTTTCAAGGTAAATGATGATGCTATTTGTATGTAATCTTTTAAAAATTGTAACACTAAGAAGCTTCAAATTCACAAATTTTAAAATGAATTCAAATTCACTACAAGTTGCCAAATAAAAAATATCTTATACCATTATCTGTTAAGACCCCTTTAAAAGACAAAGAAAAAGTCTGAGAAGTATTGAGGAATTGTTTGACTGATCCTGAACAAAGAAAATGATTACTGAATAGGCAAGATACAAGGTGTGAAAATCAGTTAGCAAGACAATGGTAAAAATACATTAAAGTCAGTTTGTGCTTCTCAAAAACAGACTTGATACAAAAACCGGATAATATATTTCTAGAATATTTTCAAAATTATTGAGTTTAATTACCTATAAACTTCCAAACAAGATACCATGTCGCAGTTTTCTATAAGTTAAACTTATAAAATGCATCTTTAAGGAGAAATATATGGGTTGCTATGATTTCATATTTCATGAAACCTTACACACACTTAAACGATGTTGCAAAGTGGTGCCCTTTGGATGTTTAATTTCATTTCATATTTTCATTTCATATAGCTATACTTCGCATGCATTCCTCTTCCTTGATAAACATTTTATGAACTTTTCATATGTAAATAACTATAAAATTTAACAATATTTTGTTGCATTTTTCATAATTCCCTAAATAAATTAGTAAGACAATTCTGGCATTGACAAAAAGAGAAATGAGGTAAACATTTGAAGCTATCATATTACAATTTAAACATATACATTGACAAAAATCTTAATAATGCTTAAATATATGACATATACTACGTGAGGTTTTTTTCCATTTATATCTCCAAGTTTGGAGTCCATGCAATAAAAATACTAATGTGGATATCTATATCGCGCTTTTTCCAGTGATGGAAACATGCTCAAAGCGCTACAAACGCCATTACCCTGAAAGACTGTACTTTCAAAGCTGCTACTTAGCACTAAACCTTATCATGTACGCTCATCTTACTAGATTGTTGCCAGATTGATAGGTCAAGAAAGTCATCATCTCCTGTGTCTAAAATGCAAGGTGTACACTTTTATCATCTGATTAATAATGGAAGTAAAACAGATTCCCGAAATGATCAACTTGTAAAGGAATGAAACACGTGACTGCTGATCGTTTGAAAAGGACAAAGCCGATACATTTTGGATCATACCTAATTGAACAATACGAAGTCCAAACACATGTTGCAATACTAAGAAAATTGTGTTTTATACTTCGGAATGGAAAAAAGTCAGGAAAGTTAGCTGTTGTGTTTGACATCCATGGGATGCACAACACAACCACATAGATTTTTAAACATCCTACCAAGTTTGATTTTTCAGAGTACCAAAGTTATGGAGTTATGCTGCAGGATCAAAAAAATGTCATGAATTTGGTCGTTTTTTGGTAAAACTTACAAAAAAGGCACAATACCTCCAATGATGCAACATCAATGTTACTTGTTACAAACAGTTATAACATAACATTGGTTTCAGTAGTGAAAATATCTATGTACATATATACCCAATTATTAACATTGATGATATGAATTGAGTTGATTTCGCGAGACAGGTACCCTAGTTAGGGGTGAACGGACGATGCCAGGACAAGACCCCTTTCTACTTCGCGGAAGAGGGATAAACAACGATTTTATCATCCAAAACAGACGATATCAAGTGATAGCTTCTTCTTTTAAGACGACTGAGGTTGTTATTGACACTAGCAAAGGGCGAAATCTAATACACCAAATTGTGTGAGTAGGCGTTAATTTGCTAAAATGCTAACCACGTGAGGGTTGCCCTATTTAATAATTACAATAACGTTGCTTTTTGTATCCATGTTCAGCTTCTAGTTTCAATCAAACACAACGAAGAAGATTTAAGTAGGGTTTATAACAAGTACTCAGCAGAAACATATTTGTGCTTGATCATTCCAAAATCTCATTGGATATTTTCGGACAGCGTCCATTGTCCAGTGTCAGCAGGGATCATTGATGTTACAGTCAAATTTCTTCATCTTTATTGCTCAGTCAAGTGGTGACATTTAAAACTTTTTATCCACCATAAATATAATTTCTAGCACGTTGCAGATGATAAATAACAAGTATGATATGAAACACTTCTTAAATACCTTATGGGTCGAGATGTTTCACATGATTGAATCCTTAATGATAAATTGAGGCCACTAATGACAGAGGTTTCTTGTTACGTAAGGAGGAGTGATCTCCCTTTCGGTATGATTTAAGAGCGCTAGGTTTTCACATGACTCTTTAGATAATTTCTAGCCATGTTTAGCCATGGTTTTATATAACCTTTATTTACATAAGTAAGACAAGGAACATGTTTCCTGGTAACGTTGTTTGCATGTTTGACAACCAATCCCTTCTTAAAGAGACACTCCGTGATTTACATATCGCTTACATACGAGCGACTGTCAGTTAGGATGACAATCATTCAAAATATTCAAAATATTCTTCCAGAAATCCCAAATATATCACAATAATCAGTTTTCAAAACAATCTGAAAATCGAAGACCAGCCTTATGTATGCGAATATGGCGAAATCACAAGAGCAATTTACACGAATAGTAGATATATAAACTTTCAAACAATAATAACAAATTAAAGCTTTTCAGAGCTCCCGATAATCTGCGTATTTGGGTACCCAAAAGAAATGTCTAAATACCCAAGAATAAATATTTTCTGCGTTATGACAATAACTTAAAATATTCGCTTACCCTACGGAAAAAAACAGTTTCTATTTACAAGGTACATCAAATTTATAATGTGTAACGTAACAATAACGGCAATCGAAACAATTACGTGAAATCTTAATTTTGAACATAATGTTTAAACTTATTACATAGTAATGTCCCAATTTTTAAAAGCGATGCCTTGTGCAAAGCTGCACTGATGACTTAAGTGCTCCACGAATAAACTGGTCCGTTTACTAAATAATGCCTTTAAAATTTTGAGTTGAGCAGTAACATTTTCAAACACTGTCGGCTTCTTAACTGAGATTAAGTTTAATGAACATCTTTATATAAAAAAAGATATGTTGTAAAAAATGTCAAGGGGCTTACAGTTTTGGTCGTGTGAAAAAGCTAAATAATGAAAAAACAGAGGCTTTGTTAATAGGCACTAAACATAATTTGTGTAACATTCTGGTTAGCTCTGTTGAAGTGGGAAGTGCTTCAATTCATTTCGCTGACCGAGCAAAACAACTTTGTTCAGAACTGACAATGGAACCACAAAAAGATAAACTTTGTAAATAGTGTTATTACCATCTGTAATGCATCAGTCCAATACGTCATCTTATTACAAGAGATGCTGCAAAATACTTGTGCCAATGCTTGTCCATTCTAGACTTGATTATAGTAAGAGTTTGCTAATAGGAATCAGTAAATGTCAGCTATACAAACTTCAGAAGATTCAGAACACTGCAGCAAGAATAGTTACTAGAACTTCTAAATCATGTCACATAGCACCTGTACTTAAGGATCTGCACAGGCTTCCAATTGAAGCGAGAATCAAGTTTAAAGTCCTCTGTATGACACAAAAACATCAAAATAATTCTGCACCATTCAAAGATGTTTAATGACTATACCTCTGCAGAACTCTTCGATCACTGAATTTGAATTTTCTAAGGATACCAAACAATAACCATACCAGTTGTGGACAGAAATCATTCAGTAATGCTGCTCCTCGACTTTGGAAACTTCCTCACGTCATCAAGATATAACCTTCATTGACTGTTTTTAAATCAAAACTCAAAACTTATTCATAGACATTATTTCATGATATTTTCCCACTGACTAAAGTATCTGACTTTATGTACTGCATATCTATTCATATGCTATAAGTCATACTCTTCTCATAGATTTTATTCATGCCAATATTTCACACCATTACCTTTTATTCTAACATGTATATGCGCTTTGAGCATGCATCTTGTGTATGGATATAGCGCTTTATAAATATTCATTATTATTATTATTATTTAAATATTTCGCTAAGCCCAGTAATAAGCATTCTCAGCGTATTGCTGGAATACATGCTAATTGGTCTGGATGTATTGAGAACGCAGAGAGCCAGGGTGGACAGTGAGTAAGGTTTGTGGGCAATGTCTAGTCACCTGGGTTGGTGAAGAAAAATGTAAGCCCATTACCTCATCTAAGAATTATACTACTTTTTTAGATGAAGGACAAAGCATGAGAATGCTGACATTATGTATAGGCAAGTATCTTAAGTAGAATTGAATGTTCTGTTGTAATTATTGGTCGTTATTTACAATGTCTTCAATCTAAGAAATCAAATGATGAAACACTCATAAGCTTACAAAGAGCTACTAGTATATTTCATGTTTTCTTCAGTTTCTCTTCTCATGAATTCAGATAAGACTTCAGTACATGATGGTCAATACCAACACATAATAACCACTCAGCTTATAAAGGGTGTCGTTATGAAATCACAGTATACAATACATACAGAACATTTGAGATGCATACAAAAAAACAAGCGTGGTAAGCGTTGCTGATTTTAACATCAGTCTCATACAGTAGAAGTTTAATCTTTCATCTCACATAACTTTGACACAGCTCTTCCATCTCCTAAAATAGCTAATTGAAGTGTCTAATATGGTGAAGGTCAGACCAGTATGGATCACTTGAGAAATTTAACAACAACGTAACACTTCATGAAGATAAATTATCACATATACTTTAACATTTCTAAGCACTTTGAATTCATAAGTGATCAGGTCTACTGTTATGTTGTAAAGAGTCGAGGAGTATTGGTTTGTCTGAGTGAGAACGAACTTTTAACAATAAGAGTATGTCCCAGTTAGAATATAATGCTTGAACTCTAGTTATGAATATAACATTGAGTATAAGATGAATTTCCTGTATTTCAACTGAACAAAGTTAATCATTGCAGGCGAGTTACAGTATAGCACTTTCCCATGTGGGAGCAATTGTTTACATTCCATATATGTCATAGTTTCACGTATTTCAAGCAGTCTGCTACGATGTTTTCATTGTCAATTGCGAGTGCTTTCTAACGAAAATCACTATGTTTTGCTTCAACTTGAAGTTTTACTGAAGTTTTACTGAGTACATGTACCCACGTAAGCTCTAAACAAGTTATTTGGGCACGAGAACACTTGGAATGAACAGTCAAAAAGGTATCTCATTAGCTACAGACTTCTTAAGTACAAGCCAATTCTCTTAAACAGGAGATTCTGGATTTAAGACAAATGGATCTTTTGAATTAATCAGCGACATTTAATCACTTCACGCAAAATAACCTTTTGCAGTAAACAGGACAAATGAGATCATTAGGTGATCAAAATCATAGCACAAGATCATTTTCGTAGTTGTCAACTAGTCACCTTTTGGTATGTCAAAGAGCATCTTTAAGATCGACCAAGCGGCATGCTATATGGACATGACTGATTACCCCTGACGTCTCAGAAATAAGAATGTTGAAGCAGTAGATACAGGGAACGAGAAGAACAGAGTTCACTTGTGCTGTGCGTGTGCATGTGTCGGAGACTGTTAATAGCACCGGTCATCTTGAAGAGTTTGGTAAACATTCAGAGGTGTGAGGTTCCTTACAATATCAGTTTGTGCGTATCAAGGGGAAGTTCAGTGAGCTATGAACTATACTTGGTCGAATGAGTCCTGAAGGTAGCCTAACTATTTGCTTTAACTCCGCCACTCTTGCTCCGCTGACAAACCTATCAGAAAATAATAGATTTAGGCATCAACAGGTTCCCGCTGTTTTCAGTTGTGTTGCATTGTCGTAAATGAAAGTAAAGATTCAGTTGATATGCTTAATTTCAGATTGCGATAGGTTCTTGGGTTCTATTCTATTCTATTCTATTCTATTCTATTCTATTCTATTCTATTCTATTCTATTCAGTTTGAATTAAGACTTCGGGGACAACCTTTCTTGGAGACCCATTCGATTCAGATGAGAAACAGATTGAGTCGAAGATAGAGTCTGAAGGGACTTAAATCATTGAAGGTTAAATCAATCTTCCTGCAGATATTGTTAAAATCTTGATCACAGTAATAGGACATTTAAATGTTTTACCCACGTTTGGAAATCAATTACTCATCTAAGAAGAACCCATTCATAATTTTGAATCCTTAACATGGTAAAAAGTTTGTTCTTAATGTTGTCTTAAGAAATTAAAAGTGGACCTTTTTCATGGATGACAGTCAGACCTGTTGATGTTAAAAGTTTGAAGTCCTGTTTTTGAATAGTTTGTATAGAGATTTAAACCTGTAGTTGAATACTTGTATGTCCATATTTGAATTACTCATTGAGTAAACATTTTAATAACGATAAATTCTGAATGTTACATGCTTATGTCCTTATTGAAGATTCCAATAAATTCGAATCTTTATTCTTTAAAGTGTTAATCGAAATTAGAGCTTAAAGAGGCACAGAGTATGTCAAATATGTCAAACTTGATAACTGGTGTAATTCTATCGAGAAATAGTGGGTTTTCCAGAAAATCGGAAGCTGATAACTTGTCAGCTCAGTATATTCACAATAAACGGGTTTGAGTCGTGATTTGTGATCGAAAATCGGACAGTGCCGCACGCAAATGACTGAGACGTAATTTAGGAAACTTATCTACAGCAGACACAAAAACAAACATAGGTTCATAGTGTTAAGTGGGTCATTTTAGCTTTGTAGACGTTAATTGGACACAAAATGTCGAATTTTTAACGTTTATAGGACCATTTCCCGATTATCATTAAAAACAAGAAAATATCATAATTTGGACAATAAAGAGATAAGGTGCGAATTTAGAGAGGCGACTTTAACTACTCCCAGGTCATAAGTAATTTAGCTCTTACTATAGCCACATTAAAAATCACGAATCATACCCTGTGTCACTTTAACTATATATTAGTGTAATATCACAAGTGAGAACTGATTTCCCGGTTTATCCCCATTGCTTGAATACGGGCATTCCCGGTGAGTGTTGTTTTATTCAAAAAGTTTAGAATTATACTATCGAATGTTGTGAATTTCTAAATGTGATTTCAAATTCTCAATGATAAGAAAAACAAGTTTTCCTATCAACAAGCATGCACCTGCTGAAGCGTCAGTAAAATGCTTACATATGTTGATCATAGAATAGCATGGTACACAACTATCCTTACTATGCTAGAACAAAACGTATTTGCAATAAAGACATTTGTTACTTTAACAAAACTTTGTTGTTCATATTTTTTCTGAGCATAAACGGGTTGGCATATCAAATGTGTAATCACGTTTGAGTTATGCAATACACAAGGTGGAAGAAAATACAGCCTGACCAAGCCTGGTATCACAGTTTAGTTATACGCAACTAAAAGATATGAATTACTAGGGCTAAAATAACCCCGCTTTGTATTATTATAAATATACATGCAATCCATTTCAAACTTCAAACTCTGTTGTCTGTGCAACATTATGAAATGTGGTAACACCAGAATGAATTAACCGTAAATAAGGAAAAACAGTCAGACATAGTAGTACTTATATTGAATGTACGTTTGACTTACATTATAAGTGTAAGCCATCTCTTAGGAAAGTCATATTCAATGATTGGTAATCATTGTGCAACATTTCCTGACATCATCAAGCGCCAGTTTCAATTGCAAGTATTGTCCAGTTTGCGATACTCATAACTTTTGGCATGACGAGATCGCATCACGTGGCCTGATGATGTCGCTTTTTGTGTCCGTGTTCAGCTTCTGATTTCAACAATCAGAGGAAGATGTAAGTATATAAATAAGTATATGGTTTACTTTTATTTTTGTGTGTGAAATTTTGAAGAAGTAAATTAATTTTATTTGAATAATTCTGACTGTATTATCAGTGAATTTTCTAACACCAGTACATTACATTACATGTACATTAACCCTTCTAACTGATATCCTCGGAGGTATCGTTTCGGCTGTTATTGTCAATTACATGACATCACAATTGTTTTACATCAGTGAAATCACAATTCTATGACATAAAAAGCATGTTGACGTCACAGTGCTATAATGATATAAACGCATCTGGAATCAAAGGATATTGTAACACGACTCCACTGTTCATTATGTTGAATGACAATAACCACAAATAAAGTTAGTGCCGTTTTCAAAGTTTACAGTTGTCATTTCATCTTTTAGATTGTGTCTATCGTACATATCACGAATAAATCTAAGATTTATTTTGAGGAATGAAAATATTTCAACTGGCTTAGTGCAAGTTTGTGTTTCATGCGGCCGCCTTCTTTGGAATGCCGTTTCCATAGCATGGTGTCTCAAAGGCAAACGTTTTGTCGTCACAATGTTTGCATCACTGCCACAAAGGTCTTTGGCTAGCTTGAGACTTTTTTTTCTAAGGGTTTTACATGTTTTTCGATGAGTTTATTAACGTTTATTTCGGGCTAAAATTGAACACATATGTTGTAAGATCTCGCTGTTACAAATTTCACTGTCCGGTATTGACTGTATCCTGTTTTATTGTTAATTATGCCAGCAATTCACATATAGTTTGACCCTACCACGCCTCTTAAAAACAGAGCAGTCGCAAAGTACTTTCCACACTGAAATTAGTGCACATAAACTTCTAATAACTAAGGGTTGTGTTGCAATATCGATAAATATTTACTTTTGTAACATTTCCGGGGTTTATTGTTATTTAACACCCGCAATTTTAAGCGTTTAAAGCCTCAGGTGAACGTGGTCGGTTATAAACTATTTTTCTTCTGAGTCCAGTGTTTAGAGATGTAATTTTTTTATGGAAACATAATGAAAAGTTATTTTCGAGGATAAAAACTCAACACTTGTTGTTTAAAAAAAATTGTGTTACTTTCGTAAACTCCCGTTGATATATTTGATTTCAGAAGACACTTTGGTTACAATGATTATCTCAACAATTTGACCGCTATTAATGCAATGTTACGTACCAGGGGCAAGCTGTATCCAAAGTAGACCTATATGGCCCCGGGAATTCACATTTGTCTGTTGCAATCTTACCACACTTATTTCAATATGGAACAGTCACCATGTCCGTTTCCAGACAGAGATAGGCGCGAGACTGTGATGTTGCAATAGCCATGAACAGTTACGTTTGTATAATGTCATTTATTGTTATCTAACACCAGCAAATGTATATATTTAGAACTGACGGCGGTGAATTTGCAAGTGTTGAATTACATGAAATCTGAACATATTACAGCTCATCAGTCTTTGCATGATTTACAATCTGTTTTGAAAATTATATGAAATAAAAGATTTGTAACATGCAACGAATCGTCAACAAACGTACAATAACAATTTGTTGGTCAAAACAAGAAAACAGCATTCTTAATTGGAAATTCTTTAATAACAAAAGTCAAATAAAAAGCTTGTTGGGACAAACATCTATGAATCGTACATGTTGTTAACTATTATACATCTCTCTTATCTCACATCCTATGTAAGTACACAATGCCAACAAGTTCTATACAAAATACACTCCTTTTTAGCGCAATAAAATCTATAAATCTAAGTCTTAATCCAACAATGATCATATTCTGAAATGTTCATCCTTCTAGAATCACTGGTTCGTGAAAGGAAGTTGCAAAAAATGTTTTAAAAAATCTTAACATTTGAGCTTTCTACGCCCACTGGTTTTGGAGAAGTCAATTCCTACAGGTTTTAAAAGTAGTTCCTGTTCCATCCATATTTTAGGGGTTCAGATCAAAATTAACAACTTTTAGAATCTTTATAATGTTATTATAAAAGTTGGAGCTTTCTACGTCCACTTGTTTTAGATAAAGAGTCTGTGAAAGGTTTAAGTTGGGATTTAGTCTTCATATTACATAAATGTTAATCTGAAGGTAATGCCTGTTACGCCCATATTTCAGTTAGGTCAGTACCAAATCTAAATATTTTAGTCTCAATATCGCCAATCAGCTTCCTATACACACTGGCTTGGGCGATAACTCCCTGACAGGTTAAGAGGTAAGGCCTGCAACGCCTATATCATCTACCTATATCACCTGGACGGGGTAATGACTTAAACCACTAAAACAATTGTTTTGAGGAGAAGCCGAAAATATCAAAGTTTACAGCCCAATGAATTGCTGATAAAAGCCATAGCGAGTCATTCAGAACGTTTGGAGAACATAACACAACACAACAATGGCCTGTCAATATTGTTTACACAAGATATAACATACTACACAAAATAGATAGGCATTTTGCGCACTGCTCTAAGATTTTAAAAAAGTAATCAATTTCTAAGCAAGCAATTTGTAATGTTGTTGAACAAGCACATGTTCAGCCTACCATCGAAACTTTAACATCTAAACACAGGGAAACATAGTTAATTGCATTTCTATTGAGGAGAAAACTGTAGAACATTGCCCGGGAATGAACACGAGTTGAATGTACAAACCCTAAATGACACTCTCAGCTCAAGTTGTGCTTAAGTATATATACATATTATTCATCTAAAACAGGAATCCCTGTAAATAACAAAACGTAGTGTTCATTTGCAAGTAAAGTTAGTTATACATCTTTATGATACAAAACATTGATAAGTCTCTCAATACACTTTAGGCTACCTTTCTGGTTATTCATTGTTGAAAATCAGGATGATACAAAATGCAGATTTGCTTTAACAAACATTTTTTCTGTTACAAGTTGTGATTACAAACAAATCAATAAATCAGTCAAAACAGTGTTCATGTAAAATATATATCCAGTGACAACGACAACGTGGCCATTACAGAATAATAAAAGTTGTAAAATACATGTAGTCTTTAATATTGATACACCATTCATTCATCAACAGTGTTATGTACACAAAAGGCATTTTTCTAAAATAATGATATTCAGCTTTATTTGTTTATTTACAAATAAACATGCTGTCAATTGACTATTTTTACATCTGATGAAGACACTATAAATTCATTGATATAATTTCCTCATATCAATGAACAGTTAAACCCGAAGACCGGTCGCAAAAGCCTCGTAATGCCGTAGCAAATCTTTCCAAACTTGAAGCAAGAATACGGCATCTTTTCAATGAATGTGGGCTTTCCTAAGTCAAATGTGAAATATCAGTCAAGGAAAATATTAATCCCTTGTAACATGCTTCAAGTTAAGTTTGTCATGTTGTAACTTGTTATTTATCATTGAAAATCTAGAGGCCTCTCAAAAGAACCCTCTCTTTAACGACATCACAATCTGCATAATTGTTCAAACACATTAATATTGTACATACTTATTCAGTAAAATACTTGGTACATTGTTCATGATAAAAAAAACATAACATTGCACTAAGGCTACCTTAGGTACTTACAGTTACTTTATTGTTTTTGCAAAGTTACCCAGGCGAATAGCAGCATTTTTATGACCAAATTTTACAAAAACACATGGCTCAACAATATCTGATCAACAGAATTACAGGTAACCTTATTAGTCATCTTTGTCACCCAATAACTCAAATTAAAGATGTCTGTGTTAAGTTACTTTTTATCAACTCAAATTATATTTGAATATAGTAGTATAAAACATAGATATGGCCATAAAAGATATAGGTCGGCAAATTTGGATTTCCAAACATAACTACGTACAATTACCCCACATAAGGCATGAAGGGACCAGCAAGGTCTACCGCAGTAGGCTAGAGGCTTGGCCCAGAAAATTTGAGGGAATGCTGCAAGGCTTAAATTAGGTACTGACAGGCGCGAGTTGTGGCCTGCCAGGGAAGTTGAACCAAGTATAAACTAAGGAAATATGTACATATATTTTGCATAAACGAAATCGCTTGAAATTAAAAAATAGACCTCTCTTAATAAAACAGAAAATATATAGAAAATTTGAAAAGAAAAAAAAAAGGATTGTTTATTTTGTAATCGGTCGGGAAAATTCTGACATTAGGAAATAAGTTTAGATATAGGACTCTCTATATTTGTTTAATGTACTGGATGAATAATTATTTTGCAATCGGTCGGACATATTCTGATTCTGAAAACATGAGTAGTTTAAATCTTAGATATTTGTAAAATGTTAAAAAATACATCTCTCCTTATTTGATAGAAGACTTTTGCAAAATTATAAAAAGAATTGGGAAAATATTTTTTCCTGAACTAGTTGACTAAAAAATGGACGTGCGGACAGAATGTTTGGTGTTATTATAAAACCCGCAGCGGTTGAACGGAGGTAACATCAATGGTCATGACATCAGCCAATCGAACATTGGAATCTTTCGAATTTATTGAAATGGTTGTGAACGCCCATCAATATAAACCTCATCTATTTCAATTAACAACGCAAGGATGTGTCACTTGAATAAAGTTTCATATAGGGCTTGTTAATAGAGAAATGATAAAGTTGATAAGAGCGCTATAATCGGTGATAATCAAATGACAACCATGACTATTTACATTCACAAAGTATTCTTCCGTGTTACATGAAATTAAAGAACATGAATCACGCCCTGATTGAAGGAAACAATACACTCATGGAAGAGGAATAAAGAATAAAATAATTTGAAATTTTTATTAATGATTACACTGCGACTTTCCATATGAATGTCACTGACCATGATATCGTAGATATATCATTTATCTATGTTTTCTGTTTGTGGTGTGAACCAAAGAGTTGTAATCAGAAACAATTTGAATTTTGAGGAAGTGATTTCTGATTTTACTGTTAAGATTCTCACTTTCATCAAAACACCATCAGTCCTGCTGGTTAAAGATGTACAAATAAATACCATTATCTCTGTAAAAAATCAACTGTACTACGGGCCACTGAGCCTTACATGCTGAATAAATATGTCTGTCTGTGTGTCTTATTAAGATTTACTTCAGGGGTTAACGATAAGAATTTGTATAAATCATCATTCTTGAATCATATCTTAAAGACATGTGTTTACAAGTACAAAGCCTGGAAACACACACAAATGTGAAAACTGAAAGGGGCAGTGGCAAGTTTCTTGTAAATTTTATATTTTCAAATATACCCCGATAAACAACATATTTTAACAAACGTATAATTTGCAGTGGGTCAAAAATTTCATTACAGAACCCGATCATCCGTAATCGCAGAAGAAATTATCAAGTATGCAGCAAAAACCACTAGCGGCCATTTTTGTGTGAACACCTGAACATGGAAGATTCGAAAAAATACTGTTGTGTTTTAAAGATAACATTAAACAAAATTTACGAATTTTTAAGAAAAACCAAAAGTTGAGCTAGACAAATGTTAAATAACTGCTTTAAATAATGTTGAACATCACCTTTAAGAGAAAAAAACACCTTTAACCCGACAATATTTACAAAAAGTGTCTAAACTCTAAATCAACAAATACCGGATCATGCATTCCAACTTCAAAAGAATCGCTGCATTTAAAATTGTTGACAAAAGGGTTGACATTAGTTTTACTAATTTATAATATTATACAAACCGGAAGACTATGTTGTGAGGTTAACCAAAAACATGAACGCCCAAAATTATCTATTCTACCCCTACAGACTTTGAATGTAGATATATAACATTCATTTGAGCAGAGTTTTAAGATTGCAGAAATTATTCTACGTACATTACCTCCACTTTTGTAAATGTAACTTCAGATCATAAAGGAACACAGCGGAGTATGTTGTTGGAATAAAATATGTCAAACTTTACAAGTCATCAAGAAACAGCGTCTTATTGTTGATTAGTTCGGTATGGATACAATACACATGTTTAGATTGTAATTTATGATGGATAACCGGTCAAAAGCACGCGCCAGTGACTCGAACATATTTCTTGAAACTCACTAACACCAGATACAACGAAAACATATGTTGAATAGAGTGTTAAGTAGATCAATTGACAATTATTAATGTAAATGAGATTGACATTGTTTACTTATTAACATTTACATGGCGGTTTTTCTATCACCATTGAAAATTATGTAATATCCTAATATTTGTATTTCGAGATGAAGAAGCAAGTTTCAGGACAATGTCTTAATTGAACTCAAAGACAGATGGTCTTTTTGCTCTTTATTCAGCAAAAAATGTATTAAACTTACTCTGTGACACTTTCAACATAACTCCACAATTGTGTGTTTCTACTTATACTTTAATCACACAGTTAATGCATCTCCGTAACACTAATAAAACATTTGCAAGGTTATTTCAAATTTCACTTCACTAAACTTACATTCTTTAACACAAGTGTTCCCGTCACCTACAATAGGTAACGTAACATCTTCATATTTATGATAGCGAGGCCCGATAGACGTGTGGGTAAACTGTTCGTACTGTCAGTGCTGTCTGTGTGGGTTGGAATCCGGCAAGATGTGCGTTTATAAAGTCTAAAACAGACAAGAGGACTAATAAAAGAAATTGATCGGCAGATTGAATCTCTGCAAATAACTGAGTCCAATTCACCTGTATGGCACAACTTGCGACAGTTCCAAACACTGGCTAATCTAAGTCTTGCTGCTGAGGGTCAAAATCTAGGCTAGGCACAGTGAAGTTGGGGGATGTTGCAAGGTTAATGTAAGCAACTGATTGAGACTAGCGCAAGTTGTGGCCTGCAGGGGAAATTGAACTAAGTAAAACTATACAGAAATATATACACAAATATTACATTCACGAAATCGCTTATGATCATAACCACAAAATGGACGGACAGACTGAATCTTTGGCGTTTATTCAAAACCCAGAACCGAAGGTTGGGGTAAAATCACTGATCAGGATATCCAGTAATTCTTTATTTAACCGAAAATTGTAATCTTCATTGATGTTGAATACAAACGTTTTATTTATATCATTTACACGTATTTAGTACATAATATAAGAAAGATTCTTAAAAAACAACTGAGCTTCCAGAACTTGTAATGTCCAATGTGAAAACACGATAATAATTTTGATCACGACTTGAACATCTTACTGACGTGCTTTAAGCTACACGTTAATTTAGGAACCGAATATATTAACCATTTCATTGTATTATAACCATATCACGCCCTTGAGTATAAAACCGTACCCATTTGATAACTAACATGAAAGTACATGTAACCTGCTTATATTGCCACAAAAGGCTGATTAATAGTGAAATACACCAGGTGATTACTCGGTGATACTTATCATGTGCTCATGTATATTTACATTCAGTACGCATTCTTCCGTAATAAAATAGATAAAAGAACGTGAATTACATCACGATCGATCCGGTTAACCACTGCGCTATCACGATCGATCGAAACAATACACTCATGGAGGGGAGGGGAGGTGAGTTCAACACCGCTTTCAAGAGTATGTCCCTTATACCACAGCGGCAAGTATTATTGCTTGGAGAGAGCCTGCAACACCATTGTGGCTATGCATCGCGGTGAAACCTGCAAGCATCGGCTGCAACTAGCGAACGGTGGGCGGTACCGCGCTGTAATACAATTCATTTGACCAAAAGCTTACTACATATATGGCAGTTCTCTACTGCAGACCAAGCTGCCTAGCCCCTGGCGGGATTCGAGCTAAGGATCTCTGGAACTCTTAATCCGTAGCCGGACGCGCTAACCACTGCGCTATCCCACCCCCGTCACTCATGGAAGAGGTACAAAAACTAAAATCACTTGAAACTTATTTCATTATTAAATGAATACGGTGCGACTTTTCATGAGTATCTCTGACCATGACATCATAGATTTATCATTCCTTTCATTTGTTTATGTTTTCTGTTTGTGGAATGAACCAAAGAGCTGTGGTAACAAACCTTTTGAACGTCTGACTGTACTTATAAGATTCACACTTGTTTAACACCAGCATCAATCTTGCTTGTTAAAGATTTACAATTCGATTTACAGTCACGTGACCAATGCCTCTGTAAAGATTCAACTGTACCTTGGGTCACTGAGCCTTACATGCTGAATAAACATGTCGGTCTGTCTGATGTAGAGTAAGTTCAAGAGGTAATGAAAGAATTTGTATCACTCATGATCATTGAATTATATCTGAGAGATATGTGCTTGAAAGTACAAACCAAAGGGGAAAAAACAAACAACTGTGAAAAGTGTTTTTTTACAACAAACATCAGTTTGATACAAATGTATAGCCTTCAGTGTGTCAAACACCCCATAAGAGAACCAGGTCTTTCGTCCGTTTTACAACTCCTTTTTTCATTTATAAAGCATTGCCTTGCCATTGACTGCATAGAGAATACTAAACGACGTCTTGTTTCATAACACTTTTATGAAACGAGGGAATGGTTTGGTATTTAACGAGCGAAAGCGTAACTGCATAAATGATAAGACCATAAGACTTGCAGTGACAATATACTTTTTGAGTAAAATTTAATAATTTGTCCCTAAAAAGGCCCTTCAACTAATTCATAATTTCAGTTTATCTGTTCAATTTAACCCTGTTTTTTTAATTGACGAACCGAACGGAGATTTATGTACCGCAATACATACCGAACCTCGGCATGGGCGTACCCTTTCGTCCCCTACAACAAGTCAAAACATTATTTTTGTGTTTTATAGATGCTTTTCAAAATTGTTGAACATTAATGTTTTAAGAAAAAGTAACCTTAAATCGCACAATTTTCACACCGGAAAAACGTCTATGAACTCTGAATCAACCAAAACTGGATCATTCATACCAACGTCAGAACAATCGCCATTTTCCCTGCACTATTGGGTACAGTTTGGGGAGATAGAATTTTGAACGATAGAATTAATCGCTCTCATGTCATTATCCTTTAAACCAACATGGCGGACCGTTTCCGATAGATATGTCTCTTTCAGCAGTTCAAATAAACATGGATCACTCTTTCTAACTAGATTGTTTATTCGGTGCATTAGTAAATTATTGAAGAGAAGTTTAGCAAACACTACTCAATAAATCCAACTCACTTTAGATCTTAAACACAACTGCGCTTATTCTATTTACACCTTAATCACACACAGATAAGGGATCTCCGTTACACTAGTGATAAATATTGCAAGGTTATATCAAAATCTTAATTCAAATTAACATGACTGACATACATAGGTTTATCTACTGTAGTCATATTTCCCAACATTAACATTTCTTCTAACACTATTCGTTCTCCAACACAAGTATTGCCGCACATGCAATAGATAACTAATATATTTATATCTGAGATCAAAATACTTTCCATAGTACAACAGCGAGGCCTGCTAGACGTGTGGGTAGAATGTTCGTACTGTCAGTGCTTGCTGTGTGGGTTTGCAATGCCGCAAGATGTGAAAAATATACTGATATAAAATTATGTTGTTGCTACGTTTTCAGATAAAAGAATTGACCACTCACACGCCACACTTGACTTGGTCAGTAACCTAGATTATGTCAAATCAGTCGCCTTATTCTTTGATGTACTGAAATAAACAGCTTTATTCAATCGCTTTGTGTTGGTCAGTTTTGCCCTTTATTTTTAGGTTTGAAGATGTTTTCGCTACTTTATTTGAATTGTCCTAAATATGACCACTTCCTCATAGCCCATAGTTTTTTAGAGGATTTTCGTGGGTAATGTTGCCTGGAGACAAAAAGGAATCTGGATAAATAGATAAGAATAAACATATCTGTCCATAACTAAGAAACAATCAGGAAACTAAAGGTGAGGTGAAATGGGGTTTAACGCCGCTTTCAGGAGTATTTAACTTATATCGCGGCTGCTAGTATTATTGCAGGGAGAAAGCCCGCAACACCAATGTGGCTATGCATTACGGTGAAAACTGCGAGCAGCGGCTGGAACTAGCGAACCATGGGTGGTACTGCGCTGAAACTCAGTGTAGCATTGCACCCAAACCTGACTGCGTGTAGAACAGTTCTCTACTGCAGACAAAGTTGCCGAGCCCCTGGCGGGAATCGAACCACGGACCTCCTGATCCGAAGGAAACTTAAGAAGAACCGCTGTATCATTTCGTCTTATGTGTTTTTATTGGCTCAATTTTGTATTAATTTGATTAAATATATACATACATGTATGGTTCAATGTGAACAGTTTCTTCTACTTTAAAAAATTAGATACAAGTCAAAAAATCGTTTTCGAAAATTATTTTCTCTTTTTCTTGATAAAATATGTTTAATAAATAGCTTTCCCCATTTCGGTTAATGTCGTGTGTTTTCAAGTTTTCATCTGATTTTGAAGTAGACAGCGATTATCCTGAAGAAAGGTTTTGATGAAGTGCAGTTCTTCTAGTATTCAAATCTAAATTCCTTTAGCGGTTTAAAATTAGTTTTCCATTCAATTTGTTGCCGTCTAACAACTTAGGCAGAGTGATTGACTTGAATGTACAGTGAGTAGGCTAAAATTGCCCTAATAAGATTCAGGTAGGGAGACTCCACCTATAGCCCAGTTGGACAGCAGGAGTTAGTTAATATACGGTGACAGAAAATTCGGTGTATTCAGGATTATATAAGATTACTGCTAAGACACAAGAGTTGAATTTCACTCACGAAAGTTGACATGTTATTCTCGAAATATGAACTTATTTTGAAGATGCCAAACAGCAAAAAGGCGTTTGCTTCTTTGATAATCGGTGCTGTCGGTAGGATGTGTGGCCTTGTTGGAACTAGAAACATTCAAATTAAAAATATGAAGTAGGGTGGAGCGAAAAGCGCGGGAAAAAACGTTTATTTAGTAAGACTGAACTGGGAAAAATATATACACAAACAATCTATAGACACAAACACTACAGATCACTCTCGCAGAGAAAGATTAATTGTGACAAAGCGCACTTTGGATTAAACTCATGATCAAAATTACCATGAATGATCTGCAAAGCACGACGAAAAGCTGCCTGGAAATCCCCATTGTTGTGTCAAGTTTGGTTCGAATACGATGACGTCTTAAGCACGAGCAGATGTGACGTCACAATGCCTTATGAACCCGGTAAAGTGAGCGGGAAACGTTGTCGTAGCTTATAAACATTGATATGTCGGATCTCTTAGATTTAATATTTTTCAAGCATTTCTATCCAATTTACATATGAGCAATAAAAGCATTATCAAAATTAGGAAGGGGAACATAAGATGGTACGAGAAATCTTTTTTTTATCCAATTCTGGAAATACAAATCTTGCTAAAAGTCACTCAACGGCATTTTCTAGCTTTCAGATTTAACAAATAAAATCTTGAAATTATTCTCTGAAAAAATCTAGTGTGTGATAACAATTTCACATCAATGTTTCATGGAAAAAAATCATAATTCAATCCGGACACTTTGATATTATTCGATTTTCGATAAGTAGATTTAAAAAGATAAACTGTCATTGAATTTATGAAAATGGGGTCTGAAATGTTATGATAAATACAATGACAATATTTTCAAACAATTATGTGACATGCACACCTTTTAACAAATCATTTGTTTGTGGAGAGAATTATTAGCGGTGTCGCCTCTGCACACATTAACTTAGGTAAACAATGCAATATTACTTTACATACAAACTATCATCTTATATTCTTATAAAAATATGGTAAATGGCATCTTAAAATTCTTTTCTGATAGTTTAATGGCCATTGTTGATAACTGCATGTCAAATTTTTAAAGAAAATTTTCACGAGGTTGTTTGAAAAGTAGGTTTTAAACGGTGTCGGCCACTTTCATATTACAAGATCTTGACACGACTCAAAATGTTAAACAATGTTTAAAAGTATGCAAATGTGGTCTTGTTTTTCATATTATGTTATAACAAATACATTTATAACACTTTGAAACAAATATTAGACAATTTTTTAACAAATCGTTAGTTTGTTACAGAGAGGAGAATGTCGGCTTTTATGGCCGCTTCACTCAACAAGTTCACGGACAGACATTCTCGGCGATTAGAATTGAGATCTTATTTGTTTAATTTGATTTAAAAGTGTACAAATGTATATTTGTTCTTTATATTATGTCAAAAGAAAGACAATGAAAGTATTTACAAGCAGATATCTCTTACTTTTTTATAATTTTGTTCATTCAACAGGTTTGGGTTTTTCCCAAGATTAAAAATAAACAACTGCGATAAACAAGATAAACTATGATAAATATAACATGCTAATATGTCAAACTAAAACCTTTATTCTTATTTACAAATAAACAACATATACAAACAATATCAACTAACTTTGTTCAGTCTGACAAGGCCTGCTGAATGAGATGTATTTTCCTGTCAGTGACGCAGATCTCGCGGCCACTGATCAGTCTCATTCTTGTAGTACAGAGGATGTTGTGTGGATTAACGTGAAACATGGGGAAAACCTCTTCTTTCATCTGCAGATCTACTTTACACAAGAGTTGCCCCCTCTCCACGTCTATGAACCCCACCCTCCCCCTCCCCACATCCAGCACCAGCCCGAAGGTGAGGGTGAACTCTACATCAGGTGTGAGAGACAGAGAGACACACTCACCAACCTGATGTCTCTCACTGTACTTCTGATCTTTCCTCCACACCTGGATACAGAGACGGTTGCGGTGATGGTGACAGTCGTCCGTCACAGACACACAGACGGAGTCGGGGAGATCAGAAACATACCACCTCTCGTCCATGTTCCTCCTCCCCATCTTTAACCCCATCTCCAGCAGTCTAAAGCCTCTCTCCCTCGGTGTCAGTGTAAAGCTGGTCTCCCAGTAGGAGGGGGGAGTAGTGAGAGGGGAGGGGGAGGGAGGGACGGGGACGGGATTGCTACAAGTCCCCCAGAACCTCGAGAACTGACCCGGACTCTTTCTGTCTCCACTTTGCTCCAAGTTTGTCAGGACTCGACCGAAGTCTTCAACTTGTAGTATAAAGTTTACTCTCTCTGAGTTGAGAATCATCGCCCGGCCTGAAATATACAAGTTTATTGTTATTAAACATATACAAATGACATCTTAAAATCTTTATTTTTGTATTCTAAACATTTTTATGAAAGAATAATTGGTAATTGTCAAGATTTTTTAAAACTTTGTTTAACCGCTCAAACTAACAACTTGACAACAGTTTTGGAGCTTAATGTCGACTTTATTAACAAATTATATCATCAAAACATTTACAAATGGCATCTTAAAATGTTTATTTTTATATTCCAAACATTTTGATGGTAAAAAATTTCATAATTGCTTAAAAAAATTAGAATTTTGTTTAACCGCTCAAACTAAGAAAATGGCTGACATTTTTCTAGAGCTGATTATCATGAAAATAAACAATTATTGTTATAAAAAAATATACAAATGGCATCTTGAAATGGTTATTTCAATGTTTGGAATTGTTTTATAAGAAAATTATCGATCTTTGTGACAAAAAATATAAACTTTGTTTCACTCGGCAATACACAGTAAATCTACAGTTGATTTTACCGACAGCCGGTTTTCAAAGTGGATCAGTTTTTATTGAGCGCAGGACAAATTGTTGTTATCAAAACTTATACAAATGGCATCTTAAACTGTTTATTTTACTATTTCAAATACTTTGATCACAAAATATTTAATAATTGCGAAAATTAATTAAAACTTTGTTTGGCTCTCAAACTGACGGATAATTGAACTGCTTTCTCAGAGCCGAGAGTCGCGGTCTGTAAATAACAGCAATTATTGTTGACATTTGTTGTCTAAATATGTAAATTTTATGAAGAAACATTAATATCCGGATTTCTTTTTTAAAAATTTCTTTACCGCTTAAACTGACAAATTAGCTCCTTTTCGAAAGCTTATTGTCCTGTAATAAACAGGTCTTGCTATCCAAACATAAACAACTCCAAATGTTCATTTCATTATTATATATTATAAACATCACAGGGGCAAAAAATCTAAACTTTGTTTCATTCTCTAATTCACACTTGGCTTGTTTTTTAAATGAATTCTGATTTTTTCATTATATTTAAGTAATCTCTGTATATCGATTATATTAATAATGATATCTTAGAATTTATATTTTACTATTTGAAATAGTGTCAAGATAAAATATATGAATTATTTACAACTTTTTCTGACCATTTTCTGACTGTCCTGTAAATTAAACTTACTAAACGTATATAAATGCTATTTGTAAATATTGACTTCATCATTTGGAATATTTTGAATAAAACAATATGCTACAAATTTGCCACTAAAACTGAATACTAATCAAGCTATTTTCTCAGATTATATAGAGTAGCAATTTCTTATATCTTTGTTTTCAACTTAATCATCAACGATATCTTAGAGTTTTTAAGGCAATATTTTCTCCAAGTAGATACAAATGACATCCTGATATGTGGATATCAAGATTTTAACTGTTGTGATGAGAAACTCGTTGATAGTTGTGACAATAAATGTAAACTTTACTCTTCACTCTGCCGCTTTCCAAAATAGATCAGTTTTCATATAACATTAAAGCAATTGTTTGTAATGACAAACGATACTTCTAGTAATGATATCTGCTGAATTATTCTCAACTATTTTTACATGGATACCTAGGAGCATTTGAGGTTATTCCAGTGCAATTGTAATTATTAACAAACAATCAATAATAATGAATGCCCCTAAAACAAGTATAAAAATTGTGGATTTCCGAGACAGGAACTTTAAGGAAACGCCAGTCATTATCTGGAACTGAAAAAATGTGTCACAGGACCGATGATCAGTTATATTGTAGGTAATTCATCTACATTATTTAAGTAGGAATTGTTTCAAAATATTTCAGATCAATTATATTTTTAACAAAATGGGCTTATCTTTTGGCTTCTTACTTTTTTAAAAAGTGTTATTATTTACATTCGCTATATAGGAATTGTGTAAAAATATTGCAGGTAAAAAACATATTTTCTAACAAAATGTGTATTTAATTTGGCCTATTATATCATTGAAAGGTGTATTTTTGTGCGGGGTATGAGAAGTTGGTTTACATTGCCTACCAGAATCACTTCGTCACTATCCAATGCCACATTTAATTTCAAGAGATAATATTTCTTTTTATTTGCGGGACAGGTAATAGAAACATGATGACACAAGGGGTGTATACGAAATACAAGCGAGCTATCATCAGCGAGTGAGAGATAGCAAGCTGCTGTTTTATCTAATGGGTAATATTTTTACACATGCGACCTTTCACCCGACGTCGCTTCTCTCCGCGATTATCGGCTTTTAGATTAGTCTGAAGAAAAAGCCAAGAGAAAAATTACCCTAATTTCCTTAAAGTGACACAGAGTATGTTTCAAAATTCTGTATTTGCTTAGGTAATATCCAATATACCATGTGTCCTTCTTAAAGTTCAAATCATGTCAAAAACATTTAATTTTCAGCTCTTTGAAGCCAAAATTATTATATTTAGTTGTTTTCATAATAATCAACTAACGGCAATATAAATGTAATGATGTTGAAATTCAATGTCCCATTTGCTTGTATAACACTTATGTGATATGCTTCACTCAACTATATCATATCTGTCGTTGTGTCCGATGTAGAGAAGTTTCCGAAATTACTTTTGTCACAATCACAAAACACAACTCGAAGCTGTTAATTCTCACTATACTGAACTGATAAGCCTTAAATTGTAGTTTTCAGATACAACAAGTTGTTTTCGAGATAATAGCACCATTTTCAAAGTTTGATATATTTGATCCAAACAACATACATGCACTGTGCCACTTTAATGGCGCTTTATTCGAACTTGTAAATAGTTGCACTGGTTTGGGTAACTTAATCAGCTCTCCACAAGTTTTCGTCTTACTTGATGGCTGTTTGGATAAGGAATCCTTGTTTTAATAAATTCATAAATTACCGACTTATCTTTCAATAGCTGTCAATTTATAGATAAGCTGATAAAAAGTAAAATGTTTGTTTGCAGTTTTCATAGTATTGTTATAGTGTATAAATTAACGCAAATTTTCTTTAAAATTCATCAAATATATGTATAACATATTCATTTAAAATATCCACGTTTTTCATGTATGTTAAGCTGATTTCCAGCCTAAACACCTGTCAAACCGGTGCCCGATAGTTAAAAGTGAATGACCAACACAAATAACATAATATACTGAAATAATCCCATGGCCCCGCTAGGTGGTATTTGACAAGCCATTGTTCAATGTCGCGCTGTTAAAAATATATAGAAATTATTAGCGAGGCAAACTCTATGTTATATATTATCTCGACTTGGACAGCAATGTCGGATACTCATTGGTCAAAAGCGGTCACGTGCCGTAGGTATATTTTTCTATGTTAAACTGGGTCACGCGCAACCCTAGTAACGAAAGACGACGTCAAGAGTTATCTCCCTTGTCCCATTGTAAACAAAGGCTTCGCTACGCTGGTTTGTTGAAAACTACCTTTACACGATCAGTGTATCTTCCCATTTATTAAAGTCATATCTTATAATCACACTGCTGGAACAAGTGTAAAGTCTCCTACAAATGAAACGTTGGTGCCGAGAAAAAATCGTGACAAGTCAAAGGCTCGCTAACGGCCTGTCAGTTCACTAGCTCGCAGCGGGGTGTCCATCAGCGAGCTGGAGATTGGAATGTTGAACCAGAAAACCAATCTATACACATATCAGTCGAGGTCATCAACGACTCTTCATTCATATTCATTTATATTCAAACCAAGCAGTGCGTTATGCAGTGATGCCTGCATGTTCTGTGCGCCCGACACTTTCACACTAACTCGCTCCTTTCACGACGGTCGGCCATGACAGTCAGAAAACTACAGAGATTTTAGCGCCGCTTCAAATCGAACGTTTCCAAGGTGGAACGCTTATACGAGGTCACGTGACCAAACAATCAAAATTAAATAAGCCCTGCAATACTCGTTATGTTTATTTAATTTTGTTAATCCGCATTTACCGTCTAGTACCGCTGCACGGTACTAGACTAGGCTTTTCGAGTTTTAAACGGTGATGTAAAAATCATTTTTGTAACTTGATAAATAAAAAAGTTAAACTGACAAGATCAGCCGCCATTTTGACCCATCAAATCTTTCAAGCCATATTTAAAGCATACAATAAGGGTCCTCGTCGAGATAAATACGTTACCATGTGTCCGCGAGTTTGATATGGAGATATATCATGTGTCCGAGTCAAATATCAAACTCGAACTGCGTTCTCGTTTGATATTTGACTCGGACACATGATATATCTCCATATCAAACTCGCGGACACATGGTAACTTATAATCTTGGACAAATTTCGGTGGTTAAATCTCCGACAAGTACAATTGAAATCCAAACGTTAAGTAATGCTAAGCAACCTGTCTCATCAACGGTTGACTGCTTATTATCCTCCCAAGGTATATATACTAGAAAGCACTTCTGTACCTTGCTCCTACAAGTGTGTTCGTGCTTTCTAGGTTAACTCCCGCATCATCTACCTTCCCTGGGATCACATAACAAGAGTCACTTGAAAAAGGGGCCCTTTGTAAGTATTGTAAACACACGTCAAAATTAATATTTTCATATCATATCGAGATCTTTCGTAAATAGCATATTTTTGTTAACTTTACCCCATGTAAAAAATGCAAACGCCTGTTCGTTCAGCCAATTTGCCTTAGTTAGTCAACGGTCAGAGATTTCGTCATTTTATGTATTCGGCCTTTCAATCTCTTAATAAGCTGTTAAAGAGCCACTCCGCTGGTTGACAGAGTCACACATGCCAAACTAAATCAATGTCGTCATTTGATCATTTTAAAGCTAATTGGTTTTGTACAATACGAAGGTAGAAAGTCGCAATTATGATCGAAAACCGGACAGTGGCGGCGTCAAACAGCCAAACGTAAATTTGGAGACTTCTCTAAAGCCGCCAGGTCAGTTTGGAGTTGATAGTGTTTGTTAGGTTATATAACTAGTATCCATGTAAATTGAACATGTGATCTCTGCCTCTGTGTATTTATAAGGCTGTTTTTAGATTTCAATGGAGAAACAGTATTTGTCATATATTTGTCTTTTGGAGAGGAAAAGTTAAGATGTTTTGAATTTATATCATAACATATGACATTTAGGTTCGTATCAAAGCCAAATAATATGTTATGAAAATCACGGACTGGCTCTTTAACCCTCTAGCTGTCAATATATAGATAAGTTGATAAAAAGTGAAATGTTTGTTTGCAGTGTTCATATTATGTAAACACGTCAAAATTCATATTTTCATATTATATCGATTAAAAATTCTTTCGTAAATAGCATGTTTTTGTTAACTTTACCACATGTGAAAAAATGCAAACGCCTGTTCATTCAGCCGATATTGCCTTAGTCAACGGTCAGAGATTTCGTCATTTTATATATTCGGCCTTTCAATCTCTTAATAAGCTGTTAAGCTCTCTTTGTCCAGCATCCAGCATGTGGCATGCAAAACAAGTTACATAACAATAGATTGGGTGTAATGTAATATGTATCTGCTTAAAGTGACATACAGTATGTTTCATGAAGTTTGTATGTGGCTCAAATAGAGCCAAAATATTATATGAACTCGGTTAGTTCAAATCTCCCATCTTGTTTTCAATTGTAACTTAAAAAAAGTCATATAAATGTTAAGAATTCGACGTTCCTATTTAGAGTATATTAGTTTAATGACCTATTAAACAATACTAACTATATTTCTCGTTGTGTTTGTTATAAGTTTCCAAAATCACAATTGAGTCATTGTCCGGTTTTCGATCATAAACATCACCCTTTTCCCTGTCTGTTGCAACTATGCTAACTGATAAGCACTGATATGTTAATTTCCTAAAAACAGCCACTATTTGTCGATAAAATAACAACTTTTTAGGAACTTTGACACATTTGACCCCAACAACATACTCAGTGCCCATTAAAATACGTAAAGTGGTTCTCTCTCTTCAGACTCGGTTAAGACAAAACTTGCTGTCGGACCTGCCTGTGCACCTTTCCTGTAGCCAACTCTGACATTGTAAACCCAATCCTGGACACAGTTTGGAGTTGAGTCTCCACGAAAGGGTCCTAGGGATGAACTCTGCCGTGTACTCCAAGTTGTGAATGTACCATCGGCTCTGGGATAAACATTGTACCATGTACCATCACGCTAAATAAAATAAATGTGGTCGACCAAAAACAACAGTCTACGGTCTCTTCTTAAATTCTTCTTCCTTTGTCTCAGAGGTTTGCGTGTCCAAAATATCATCAATTCTGGTCATTCCATCTTTCTGGTTTATTAAACATACATGTTTCCAATGCGTGACAATTAGAAATAAATAGTTGCCTTTGTAAAATTTCCGGGATTCAATGTTATTCAACACCTGCAAATTTAGTTAAAAACCGATGGCGTTTTGAAACGCAAATATTTATTGATATAGTAGCATGACCGTTAGTTATTAGAAGTAAAAGAGCGAACTCTGTTTTGCGTACTTTTTTGTGTGGAAAAGACTTTGCGACTATTCTATTTCTGTTTAAAGGTGTAAACAAATGTGAATTCCCAGCATAATTTACATTACAAACATCGTACGGATAATACCAATTGTGGCATTCGCAACAGCGAGATCTTATAACATACTTGTTTAATTTGAGGCCGAAATCTGTAACTATAAAATTCATAGAAAGATATCGCAAAACTAAAAAACAATAGTTTTAAACTAGCCTTGACCTTAGACCTTAAGTGTTCCATGACAAATCAAGCGATCAGATTTCTGAACCATAATTGGCGGATTTAGAGAGGGGGTGCGTAATCACTTCATCATTCAATTTTCTTTAAATTCTCTCTAGATGCAGGTTATAATCAGTAAGATTTTTGTTGTTTTAAATAGTTGGGAAAGAGGTAAGTGTCTGTTAACGTTTTTGTTTTGGTCGCCTTTGGTCGCTTCCTTTCCGTTAATCTCTGGCTACATGCCTGACGGTGCAACAATGTTGAAATATCCAAACGTCGTCGGCCACATGTTGCTAGCTCCGCTCTAAAACTGGCCCTCCCCTTCAAGATAACGGAATAATAAATGAAGTATTAACCTGTCTGCAATACAATTGTCAAGTATAATAATCAAGTGAACATATGGTCAAATGATTCCGTTAAAAAATCAATCTTGCAAACATTTGTGTTTGAGTTGCTCTGTCTGCCACTGACCTGTGTCTGACTGTCAGTGTCATAGTAATGCGATAATGATCGGTTTAGCAGTTTCATACATTGCCCAGTTTTGTATGGAATAAGAAATATATTATTTTACTTAACGGAAGAGATAAATACAGTAAAATGATTTAGTAAATGATATTTAAGGATTTAGCAATCAGGCTAAAGTTGTGCATCCATAGTTTCATTGTCTTCCCCATTCAAAATTAGTGTATTTTCAAAAATCGCTAACTTCATGGGCTGATAACTCAAACACCTAAAGGAAATTTAAGGAAAACACTCTGTCGTGATAAAATGCACCTCCACCCCATCCCCTCTTATCCTTTGAATCAGACCTATATAATAATTATATCCATTTGAAAGAAGGAAGCGTTCCTGTGGTAGGCGATATACTTAATTCGGGTGTGGTCTTTCTACAATCATTTTCAAAGAATCTATCACACTGAGCTGCCTTTCAAGTGTGCGTTTCCCTCTTATCTAGATACCATAATGCTTATTATTTTTTATTTTGGTTGCCAACCTGTCAACCGCTTAAATTTTATTGTTAATAACTTAATAGGAGGTTAAATTGAGTGCAGTCTCTTTATACCTACATATAGTTGTGTAATGATTTATCATTAGTATCGATGTTTGTATCACTACCACACACACTCTAGACAATATATCAGGATATTTATATCACCAGGGTCCAAGATACATTGATTTATTGATCTACCGATAGTAAAAACTATACAAAACGTTATTTGTCTAAAAACTAACTATTTAAGCTGGCAAACTTTTATTCTACTTACTGAATAAGACAAAGAACAGATTTACAACATTGCTGACTTTCTATCCCAAACAATCATATCGCAGCTTCTTTTGCAATTCTCCCATGATATATCGTCTCGCCTAATAAAACTGGAGTCGGATGTATCGTCTGGGCAGTAAGCCCACAATACTCAGGGTTACCTACATTGCACATAGGTCTACCTAAATGATACACAGGTCTACCTAAATGTGAACATGTCTGCCTACATGATACACAAGTCTACCTACATGATACACAGGTCTACCAACATGACACATAGGTCTACCTAAATGATACACAGGTCTACCTAAATGAGAACATGTCTGCCTACATAATACACAGGTCTACCTACATGATACACATGTCTACCTGCATGATACACAGGTCTACTTACATGATACACAGGTCTACCTGCATGATACACAGGTCTACCTACATGATACACAAGTCTACCTACATGATACACAGGTCTACCCACATGATACACAGGTCTACCCACACGTCACACAGGTCTACCTACATGATACACAGGTCTACCTGCATGATACACAGGTCTACGTACATGATACACAGGTCTACCTACATGACACACAGGTCTACCTGCATGATACACAGGTCTACGTACATGATACACAGGTCTACCTACATGATACACAGGTCTACCTGCATGATACACAGGTCTACCTACATGATACACAGGTCTACCTACATGACACACAGGTCTACCTACATGATACACAGGTCTACCTGCATGATACACAGGTCTACTTACATGATACACAGGTCTACCTACATGATACACAGGTCTACCTTCATGATACACAGGTCTACCTACATGATACACAGGTCTACCTTCATGATACACTGGTCTACCTTCATGATACACAGGTCTACCTTCATGATACACAGGTCTACTTACATGATACACAGGTCTACTTACATGATACACAGGTCTACTTACATGATACACAGGTCTACTTACATGATACACAGGTCTACTTACATGATACTAAGGTTTACCCACATGATACACAGGTCTACCCACATGATACACAATTCTGCCTACATGATACTAAGGTTTACCCACATGATACACAGGTCTACCTACATGATACACAGGTCTACCTACATGATACACAGGTCTACCTACATTATACACAGGTCTGCCTACATGATACACAGCTCTGCCTACATGATACACATGTCTACCTACATGACACACAGCTCTGCCAACATGATACATAGGTCTACCTACATGATACACAGCGCTGCCCACATGATACACAGGTCTACTTACATGATACACATGATACACAGTTTACTTAGATGATACACAGCTCTACTTACATGTCAATTTGAAGTGTGAACTCTGTAATCAGGTACTTAAATCTAATTGTTTAAGGTATATACTTGTACAGCTCATGAATTCCACAGGAGGTGGTAGAAAAACTACCAGGGCTAAAATTTGAAAAGGGACAAGAGAACTAAGGTAAGCTTCATTGCCATTTCGATTCTGTTGCTATCTTAATTTTCTTTTCTGTAAAAAAAATATTTGATGTTATTGGGTTTACAGGGCTAAATTTATTTAGAGAAAAGTGTATGTAAATAATATGAAAATCCTGTTAAATATTTAAAAACAAAATGCATGTTGCAAGATGTGCCTACAGTGAAGTTTTATGAAAGCAGTGCTTTCCCCATTATTTTCATAGGAAATAAAGAAATGTGACAGTACAAAAATTTCATGAAACAATTGACACACAATATTTTAACTTAGAAACACTGTTTGTATGGATTTTAAAGAATGCAGGGAGTTAACAAAAATTATGAATTCACTAAATAACCCTCAATTCCTTGTGATATTTTAAACAAGTTATAAAATATTCTCTTACCAAAACAGTAATGAAATATAAATCATGTGGTGTCAGTAGACATATCACAATATATGATCAATTAAAAAAATATACGTTTGATTGATCTGGAATTTGATTATTTAGTTTTATTTTGGATTGGATTGCATTGGACTGGATTATTTAGCTATTAGGACAGAGGTTGTATATGACATAATGGAGCAGCTTACTTTGACGGGAGAGAATGAAATATATCATCTAATCAAAAAAATTTACTTTTGATTTATTTGATACAAATGGATTGTATTGGATTAGATCGTTTAGCATTGAGGCTTACATTAAACTCAGAGGAAACCTACCAGTTATTTGGAATTTCATTTTCAAAATTCAAAAATGATAATTATTCATGATTTTGTTAAAGATGTCAATAAATTCATGATCAAACTCTGATGATTTTGGACGCAACAAAAGTACCAAAGCAATAAAATTACTTGTTTGATCCAGAGATCTAATGAGCATTCATGCATTGATGATTCTTCAACCTTTTTTAACCTGTGATGTAATGCATAAATTAACCTACGCTGCATGAATTAGCTCGTTAGATCCGGGAAAGCAAGTTCTCGAACCCCTCCTTATACTACTGATCAATTGTCATGAAATCCTGAAATTTATTTGATTCTCTGAAATCATTGACAAGTTAAGATAAGTTGTAAGAATGTTTTCACTTAACTTTATCGTTCACTGTGATCTAACTATGTTTGATAGTTCTTCAATATCATAAATGTTTGTTTTACGATTGGGGACAAAAAGGTTTAAAGTCATTTTCATAGATCCCAGGTGTTGCATAATCCGTAGAAGCAGACTTTAGAAATTGCGGAAGATAAGAATTTCAAATAAACATTTATTTATTCTGTAACTACCTAACAATACAGTTCTATTATCTTTCACGTGATGATCCACTTTGTGATAAATGAAGAACACTGAATGGTTTATGTTGACTCAAACCCTATTCTCTCCCCTTAATCATCAGTCTAAATGTTAATTATCTTATATCATTTGCATAATATGTATGGTTTATGGTAATATTTATATATCCCTAAAAGTAAAAGCCTGAAATAAAAACATCTAACTTCTCTATATAATTGTTTATTCGTTTAAATATGGATGATGTGTATTTTGATTCTTCACAAAAAAAGCTTGTTAATAAGTCTTTAATTAAAAATAATTAATATATCAAATCTCAATTTCGAAGATTGAACCCTGAAGTGACAAAAGCATATTTTTAGTGAAAAGAAATATTATAACAAATGTTGAATCATTTGAATCATAAATTTTGATAATTTTTAAGTTTTGCAAGCAGTAAGGGGCTGTGCATTTGGTGCAGGAAGGGGGTTGTTGGAAGCAGTCAAAAGTTAAACAATTATTTCAGTAAATTTTTGCAAAAGAACTTCTTGAAATTTCAACTTTATATATATCCCAATTCTAGTCTTATGAGGGGAGATGATGTATCATGAAATTATTGCCAAGGAACCTGCGAGACGATTATCATCACAATACAGTGGTTGCGATAAAATATGTATCCAAATTCTCTACAGTTTATGAAAGAACTATAGATAAGACAAAAAGAACAGTAATGTTAATGATAACAAATTGTCATAGAAATTACACAAAGGGAAATTACAAAATTAGAGTGACTGTGAAATTACATATAAAATATCAGAAATATCATATAATTTCTCTTTCTGTTTCTATTCTAATCAATGTTATCTCTGAAATAGAAGAAAAATCTTTTTAGCTTTTAAAGTTACTTGTTTGAAACACATTATGTTAACAGTATCAGGATATATTGTGTCTTATGGCGATACATCGATGTATTGTGGACCCTCACGATATAAATATCCTGATATATTGTCTAAACAAGTTTTGTATCGATGCACGTGTATCGCGCAGTAGATGATACAAACATCGATCCTATCGATGAATCGTTACAATACACCACTAACATTTATATCTAAATTAAAGATGTAAGGCGCTTTTGAAACCTAACTGTAGAGAAAGAAAGAACTAATATTAACATATATATGTATTTTGTATAAATAAGAACTTTCGTAATGAGAGACTTGCCATTAGGACCAGTGTGATCAAAGAAGTCGTCCAGTGGTATGATGGTCGACCTACGGCGTAGAGGTGTAGTGTTATGTAGTGAGGTTGAAAATAGGAAATACATTTTTAGGAAATATTCAGTATGTTTAGAATAAGGTTTAAGTAAGAGAGATAATATTTGACGGTAGCAAATGTGTAGACAAAAGAATTAATAGAGCAGGGGATGAAGTTTAGCACAATGCGTGTCAGGGAGTTCACAGGGGCGTGTATCGCTTAGAAAAAGCCTCAGAAAGACATATATGCCCATAGACCCTACCCTACTACTATATAGTATATAGTAGTAGGGTAGGGTCTATAGGCATATATGTCTTTCTGAGGCATATATAGTAGTAGGGTAGGGTCTATAGGCATATATGTCTTTCTGAGGCTTTTTCTAAGCGATACAAGCCCCTGTGAGGGAGTTATCAATTAGGAGAAACACAAGTAAGAAAAGAGTTCTTGTCAAGGGTTGTGACATATTGGCAGGATTGTCATTGGAATCAACGGACACACCTTCATAGTCATTTCATATGTCAAATACGACTAGGTAAGAAGAAGTGATGAGAGATAAAAAAAAAGCATTATTGTGACGTAATGAATAACTGAGCATTTGCTAAAGTGACTTAACCAATTAGAGAGAGTAATTTGTGACGTCATGGAGGTCAAGGTGCAAAGTTATTGAGGTCATAGGTCAGAGAGCACTTCTGACTGACGTCTGTCACAGAGACTGAGAGTGAAAGAAAGAGTATGAGTTGTCAAGAGTTAAACACACCCAGAAGATGATTAAAGCGATCAGGGGTCAAAAAGGGGATGCACGAGCTGTTTAGGTTAGTTAGTCAGATAGTAAGTTAGGAGGTGAGCTAGACAAGAAAAAGTAGGAGGTTAGATAAGCCGGGGAGACACGGGTCCTCGGCCAAGTCAAGCAGAGGCTAGTATGCAGATGGGTAAAGTATTTTAGGAGTAGAGTAAGTATAGGGGTAACGATAGGTTAGGAAAGTAGAGTAAGAGTAGGAATTGTATGTTCATGTAAAATACTTTAACTGTTTTTATGATAAAATGATGAAAAACCTTCCTTTGTATTTATTTAGAAGTGTACCTCTCGCATGCTCATAAGCAAGTCCCCAACAGCAAACCAATAATTGTGACAAAAAGGAACTATTCGAGTTCGAGCTGACATATCAAAGCAATTGCAATTAGAAATTTGAATTATTTTCAAAAATGATAGTCAGTTAACTCTTTGAGTATATTTGAAAACCTATAATCTTGTCATCTTCTGTTATCTTCTTTGAAGAGGAACGTGTGAAGGATAATATCAAGATATTTGCTAGGAGAAAAGGAAATCATTAAGACAATTGGTTGGGATATTATTCAGATAATTTCCAGAGGTAGATAGATTTAATCAGGTTGGAGGGAAATTATGAGAAATAGTATCCCTAAAGAACAACCCGGTAACTTATGTTTTGAAACTATCAAGTGAATTTAATCTTTTATTTCATCACTTCATAAATTTTTGTAGCGGCAAGTATTAGGACAAATGCGGGTAATTATTTCCCTTTGTTAACAAGTGCTTCTGGCTTGATGCGCTGCGCTACTTTAGTGCACGATTTTTATGTGCGAGAAAAGCATGGTATGATAAGTTTGCTCAACTTCCAACACTTTGCTTATGGGGAGAAATCAATCTTCAGGTAATAATTTCATGTTATTTCTTTGATATGCATATAAACATTCTTTCAGAGTAGGTTTTCATTAATAATAAGCAATATTTGTGTAAATTCATTCTATTTCAAGTTTGTTTACATCCATGATTTGGAATATTCCATTATTTTCAAGGGTAAGATAATTTCATTTCCACATGTTTTTGGTTCTATTTGTAACATTTGATAATGTTATTTTATTTTGGCTTATATTCACTCTACATTTCCTCAAGGAGTATCTTATTGCTATATATTTTCCAAATTTGAGTTTCTTTGGAAGAGTCCATTTCTTAAGGGGGGTGTTTTGTCTTGAGTTTGTAATTTGAATATTTTGATGCAATTTTGTGGTAGAAATAGTGTTTACCATTCCTAAGAGTTATCATATATCTGCTAAAGTAATATATGGCAGAAGAGGCAAAATAATTTCCATTTAAGAGTATTTTTCCTATTTGGGAGAGCCATTATTATATGGGTGAAACTTATTGAAGTTCAATTCTTTCTAATGTGATAATTTCTCACATTCAGTGGTGTTTATTTATTCACACATTCAGAGTAATATTATCATTACAGTAAATGTAATGAGTTATTTCTTGCATTCAGTGGTATAATTTGAAAATCATCATATTAGAGTAATAATTTCCATGCAGTGATGTAATACATATTGCAGAGTTGTAATGTGCGAGGTTTTATTATACAAACAAGAGTATTTGTATTGTTATTTATTTCTGCATTTGTTTATTGCAGAATATTTGACGCATTGTACACCACCGTACATTAAATCAATATTAGAAGTCCCCAAGTCGTCATTATTCTCTAACAACTTTGGTGGAGGTTTAAAGTGATAGTAAAACATTTCCTACATTATTTCAGACCTGATTTAAGCAAAACTTTATTGAAAAAAGTTCTTTGATCATTGTGTTGATTGTGAAGATATCTTGAAACCCATCCAACTGTAACATCCAGTCCAAAATACAAGCAGCTGTGATCATCAGCAGCTTACAACAAAAACAATCCATTGACTAAAAAATAAGAAATACTATGACTACTGTGGCTGTTGATAATGATGTTTATCAAAAGTATTCTAGTTAAGTACTATATTTACCAAGCACATAGATCCAGTCTTCTCCATGTTTCAACCTACACAGCACCAGGTCAGCAGCAGATCTGGCTATCATCCCGTCTGTCCAGGGTAGACTGTTATCTGGACAATACAGAAAGGTACAAAATATCATTAAGGATTATTATTAATTTATTTGGCAGCTTTGTTGCCCCTGTCACAGTTTATAAAATGAATTTTGGATAGCTTGGTGAGCTACAGAGCCAGTGGGTCTATTTAGTAAACATTTTACATTGTAAACGGTTTATAGGTTGATTTAACGAGTTATAAAATGAAAAGCTGAAGCCAGGCAATGGCTCTTTAGTTTACTTTAGGTATCTGCAGAATACATAGCACTTAGTTCAGTAGTCTGGATTGAAAGCTAAGGGAGATAATTTCAAAAGGTGTTAAATTTGCAGATAATTGCTTGGGTTAATATGTTGATTCTTTCAAAACATTTTGTATTTTCTTTTTTACCCAAGATATCAATTAAATGAATGTTTGATAAATGAATACTGTACTGGGCAATTTATAACCTCTTTTTTCTCTTTATGTCACAAATTCTCAGTAGAAAGGTTTACTTTGGAAACTTAACATTTGTATGAATGTTACAAATGGGTGTTCATGTGTTTTTAGTGGTTATAATAAAACTCATGGGTTCAACATTATTCTGAAACTTTCACCAAAACATTTTTTTTAATAAGATGTAACCTGTGTGTTTACATATAAGTGTCCAAATATGTAACATCACCTTCTCCTTCCACCTGAAGGTGATCTCTAATCATTAATATGACTGACTACATGGTTTTGAAAGAAGTAATGATGGTTAAAGGCGATTAAAATACAGCTGGGGGTTTGTGAGCTACTGTATGGCTTTGGCTCTTACAGTCAAATGTCAAGCACCGAACATATTGCAAGATAATAATTATTTCTATATGTTACTGACATGAATATTCCAAGCAGGTTTAGATATCTGAAATTTTTTATATTCTTATCACTATCTTAACTAAACAAAATTCGAAACAAAACATCAACCTACCAGATCAATCTCGTCAGATAAAATACCCGTGACATGACGTGACGGCATCTTGTTATAAGAAACTATGAGGGCGTATTGTTACACGCGAGTAACGGAAGTCGTGTGACATCATGTTCTAGAATTATTAGTTTGCGGACCACTAAACGACATGAAAAAAACTTTTTTTTTAAATAATTTAAAATTTTATATTTTCGGTTCTTTTGACTTGAACCTGTAAGGTAGGTTATATCATTAAGGATTTCAAACAGTAAAGAGTGAAAAAAGTAAAAAACTTGCCGCACTGCTCCTTTAAACGGACAAAAGGCACACCTACACATCAACTTGATTTCGTAAGTTTCGTATGTAGTCTGTGAGGTGTGAGTAAAATATAATTTCATTGAAAAAATAAGAAAATTTGCAAACATTATGCATAATTGGGACTGAAACATGTAAAAGGCCCATCTACAGATCAAAGTGATGACTTATGTCAAGTATATAGTTACATTCAAACAAATTTACAATTGGTCTTTGAGTTGTGAACGGAAAGTGTGACCGAGGGATAAAAGTACAGTGCGGTGATGTCATACCACTGTGACGTCATCATGTTTAAAATATAAAAAATAATTGTCACCCGGGAGTTTTGATTTTGATTTCGGACGCATGGACAAAAAGTTTATTAATTCCCCGTCAATTCTTGACAAACAAACTTTCATATCGCAAATTGGGGCAAATAAGGATTACAAGTTGAAACACTGTTCTAGCCAGCGATGATAAAATCAACAAATTTCAATCCACCTATTTTCTTAGAAAATCAACTTAAGTCAACATTATTTACATGCAAAATAATATCAAAATCTATGTATTCAATTTGAGACATTAAGATTAAGAAAAGACAAAATACAAATTGATGAAATCACAAGTGAAACTCTGAAAGTGTTTTGAATAATTCATTGATAACAAAACAATTTAATGAAAATGCAAACGCAGTTATCAAACTGAACTAATGACATGTAAACAGTTAAGTAGAAAATAACACAATGCAGAATATTACCTTCGTCAGTGAGGTAGTCCAGGGGTGTGTATCCGAGGTCATTTTGTTTCTCCATTGTTGATTCAGGGAGCTGCTCCAGCTGCTGTTGTACCACTTCAGCATTGATTCCTCGCCTCCTGCACAGGAAGTGGAGTGGAGAGTTTCCATACATGTCGGCCTTGTCTCCCTGATTGACCAATGCCAGAATATCTTTCATCGGAAGTGATCCCTTGCAAAGAACATGAAGCGGTGTAATTCCACTGTCATCTTGCTTGTTGATGTCTCCCTTTGCTGTGTTGACTATTTGAAGGACCACATCAAGTTCAAGCTTTCCATTTTTACAAAGATGATTTAATGGTGTAGTTCCATGTTCATCACCTTTATTGAAGTCGCCTTTCCCTTCCTTGATCACTAGATCTACAATGTCCAGTTGGAGACTTGAGTTTGCACAGAGGTAGTGCAGTGGGGTGCTCTTATGCTGCTCACACTTATTTAGATCACCTTGACCTTGGGTGATAAGCCACTGAATCTCTTCTGTAGTAAATGTACACGATTTGGAAAGATAGTGAAGAGGTGTCTTCCCAAACCTATCAGGATTATTAATGTCCCCATTTCCTTCAATTATGATCAGTCGCATGGCATTGATGACCACATCCTTTAGTTTATCATCATAATGTCCATCAGCAGCAGCAGATTTCCTGACCTGACAGAGATAGTGAAGAGGTGTCTGTCCATACTGATCACCAATATTCACATGTCCTCTTTCTTCAATTATGATCAATCGCATGGCATTGATAACCATCCGCTGTAGCTTATCATCATAATGTCCACCAGCAGCAGCAGAGTTCCTGAACTGACAGAGATAGTGAAGAGGTGTCCGCCCGAACTGATCACCAATATTCACATCCCCTCTTCCTTCAGTTATAATCAATCTTATTGCCTCAATGAACACCTCCTGTAGCTTATCATCAATATGTTTAACAGCTGGAGAAATAAGGTACCTGATCTGACAGAGATAGTGAAGAGGTGTCTGCCCGTACTGATCACCAATATTCACATCCCCTCTTCCTTCAGTTATAATCAATCTTATTGCCTCAATGAACACCTCCTGTAGCTTATCATCAATATGTTTAACAGCTGGAGAAATAAGGTACCTGATCTGACAGAGATAGTGAAGAGGTGTCTGTCCATACTGATCACCAATATTCACATCCCCATTTCCTTCAATGATGAACAATCGCATTGCCTCAATGACCACGTTCTGTAGTTTATGAACATTATGTTTAACAGCTGGAGAAATAAAGTTCCTTATCTGACAGAGATAGTGAAGAGGTGTCTGCCCGTACTGATCACAAATATTCACATCCCCTCTTCCTTTATTGATGATCAATCGTAGAGTGTCCAAGTCTACGGAATTATGTTTACAATCACTATCATTACCCTCAGGAGAAGCACCAGTAGTTTTCTTGAGCTGACAGAGATGATGCAGGGGTGTTCTCCCTCTCTTATCCTGAATGTTCACATCAGCGTCAGCCTTCACTAAAGTGTGTACAGCAACCATGCGTCTATTCCTTGCAGCTGTGCACAACATGGTGGCTCCATCAGCTCCTGGTTGGTTGATGAATTGCGTAGAACCATTCTGGAAAAAAGGGTAAGTGAATTGCTTAACTTTTGTTTTTTTATTTCATTTACAATTAATACAAAAATCAGGCAAAGTTTCTTTTATGTACATGTACATTTTAGTCACATAAGTCAGGTATGAAGGACAATTGAGCCTTGCAGAAGTATTCACCTAAAATGTTTGCCCCTCAAAAGCCAAGACAGGAGTGTTCTAAGAGCACATCATCTCTGCCACATGTCCTTTTGTTGCTCTCTATACCTTCTAAAGAAGGATTTGTAATGAATGTGCAGTGGATGCAGTATCACTATACAGAAACCTTCCTGATAAGACAGCGTTGTGCATATTGTATTGTGCATATTTCTATAACGCTTGAAAATTTCACCATAACAATTTACTTGGCTGTGTAAGAAACTGCAGAATAATATTTATTTGTCCATATGAAACTAGTGCTATACCTCTGCACATATGACGTAAAAAAAATTTGCAGTTGTGAAGTTTTAGCACCACTGTTATTGTACAGGACTTGCAGATTTCTTAGCTATATAATGCTATTGACAATAGTTCTTAATAAATATACCGGTAGTCAACTTGAAATAGAATACGAAAGGTCCTTCCACATATCATGATTTTGCTAATTTTTTCAAAAGCAAGTTTACTTATTTGGTAAAAGTAGCATTATATGGAGCTTGGATCTTCTGCTTCAACTCACCTGTTCAGGAGCAGCAGTACCAGAATACATACAGGACGCCACCAGTTCCTTACAGAAGTCCTCGTTCTCACAGAAGCTGAGACCAAAAACCGTGTAGTCTCCCTGCAGAATATCTTTTCGGAACCTCTCAGCTAGAGCTTTTAGTACTGCTGGTACAGGTTTCACATTGATTCGTGTTGGTGACTTCTGTTTCTCATCTGATGTGAGAGTAAGTTTCTGTCTGATGACAGAGGGAGTTGCATACTTCACACAAAACAACGGGTCTGTATTACAGATAACACTCAGTACACTCTCGTAGATTGACGGATGGGCAAATACACAAACACCATTCTTCCACACAGTGATGTAGCTGCCTTCTTGCTCACGTTCAACTTTCAGTAGCGATGCTCGTCGTGTGTCATCCTCAACAGAATAAGCATCAAACTCTCCATTGTTTTTTATCATCAGTTCAAAAAGATCTTTGCAGTTTTCTGTATACAGTAAGGCCGTTGTTATATCAAGGAACTTCAGGGGCGTCTTGAAGAACTTCTCAATGTCAAGGTCACTTTTCTTAGCTTTCAGTTTCGGGTACATCATGCTACAGTGGGGAAAACCGTGAGCAATGTCAAGGTCAGCTACTCTCTGTTTAACTTCTGGACTTACTTTCAGTTTACTTTGTGTCAGATAGTAGTCAAGTATTTCTAGTCGTTCTTCTTTGTTCTTAAAGGAGCTTAGGTCAACAACATTTTCAGGATCCAGGATTGTGTCTCGGAAATGACCCAGATAATCCCGAGCTTCATTCACCACATTCTTTCTGCTGATGAATATTAGTTTTATTTTGTTTCCAGGAGTAGTGAAATGTTTATAAATATCGTTCATTACATTCTTCCATTTATTAATGAGAACCCGGTCGGCAGTGAAGGCCCCGAATCTGTCGTCTAGCATTATCAGGCGGTGTGTATTCAAACTTAAAAGTCGTCTGCATTCTTTAGGCTCTTCAACGCTGTATACACTCATCGTTTCACGAAGTTGTTTTAGAACGAGGTAAGCCAGAGTTGTCTTCCCATCACCAGCGTTACCTGTTATAGTCACCCAGTTCCTCCCACTCTGCAGAATTTCAACCACTGTGTCTACAGCTGATATGTGGATCTTACCAGACGTCTGAAATTCGATTTCCATTCTAGTTTTTTCTGCAAAATGACGTCAATATAAGAATTATCATGAATGAAATTATAGTTACATACATTAATCCACTTACAATGACACCTTAACTTGTGTGGACAATAGCATGTGATGTTTAAGCATAAGCTAAAATAATTTCAATAAAAAGTCGTTTTCATAATTATGATGCAAATATTTGTGATGCATTTAAGATATTTGATACAGAAATTTATGAAATCTTGATGTATGGGAGCGAAATAAGGAAATGAATCAGCTTTATATTTCTGTAAATTTGTATTATGTTAGTAAATTGTTTCTCAATGTCACCATATTTGGAGAATGTTTGAGATATACCTTGTATGTTAATTTGTTTAGGTACACACACCAATTATATCTTATGTTACGGCAAACTACTAATTCGGCATCTGGGTTTGGACATGTTTGGTTATTCCTGATAGGCCAGAGCCAGAAATCTACTTTACATGGATCATTACAGTTTCCTCACAAATTTATTACAAAAGTCAAATCCCAGAGAGACACTTTGTGGTAATCTTCAGAAAGTTTTCATACTAAAATGCCAAATTAATAGTTGACATGTTTATAATCTAAAATAGAAATCTAACAACCCCCTTTAAATGCACAGAAGCAGAAATCCGACGCTTTATGTACATGATAAGAAATTAATGAACTTTCAAACAGTATCAAGTCCAATCTGTTCTTCTTGCTGATCTGGATTATTTGAAAACAAACAGCTGACATTATGGAGCTATGTCCCTCGCCACATGCACAATTTTTTTTGATATCATATATAATTCCTTTATACGGTTTTGCAAAATTAAATGTAATTTGCTATGTTGTAAAGAATACAAAAAAACATATTCAAAAAATTTAAATTATCTTTGAGAAACTCATATAATCTAAAGGAAATATGTCTAATCATGATTGTAACATATTCAGATTCCAATAGATAAGATAACATAGGCAGAGATCACTGGAGCGAAAAATAATTTCTTAAAAATATTTTTTTAAATTCAAATCAACCTTCATGTATTTCTGTATCTGTGATTAATTTGACCTTTAATGAACTAAAAAGAGAACCAGTTGTTGTCCACACATGACAAACACATTGCTTTGGGAAGTTAGTAGTCAGATTGGACTTGTTAACAGCTTTATCAAGAAAAAAAGCAACAATATTCTACAAAAAATATTTTCAAAATTGTAAATCATGACACACCTTCATGTAATTATTTATCTCCATACCAAATTTAATCAAAAGAAGATGACTAGTTTAGAAGTTATGAGCCGGACAGGACTTGATAACACTTTTCAAACAAATTCATTACTTTTCATCAAACCCAAAGTTGTTAGATACTTTCAAAATAGTTAATCATGACGCATCATCACATATATTCTGAATTGAAATACCGTATATTACCGTGTATAAGTCGAGTTTTTTATACCAGAAATTGAGGGGTCAAGGAGGGGGGGGGGGGTCGACTTATAAACGAGGTCTATGTTTGAGACCTAAAAATTCTGAGGTCAAGTGATGATCTGCCAGTAGGAGACGAACAGACGAGATTCAAACCGGAAGCCATGATGTCAACTCATTGTCAAAATATTGAAATAATAATACTAAATTAAATATTGAAATACTTTTATAAATATTACATGTTTTACTGTTTTTTTTATTACAATTAATTCCTAAAAATAAATAAATTACTACGATTGGGAATCCAGTTTGATTGATTTGAAATTGATCCGTTTGTAAATAATCTTATCGATTGACGCCATTTTGAATTTTTAATGTTCGGCGAAGAAAATTACTGTCGAAATTGAACATTAGCTAAGACTTATTTCCCCGATCTAACGTTATTTCTATCATAACTTTTAGTTATTACAATGAATTAAATAAAAGACGTACTGTAAAATCATTATATTTTGCCGATATGCACGTTCGATGGATATACGGTTAAAAAATTAAACCCCGCGAATCAGTCGTTTTTTAGAGCAAAAATAACACCCGCGATTTGTCACATGTTATACTGAAGTGTAGTCACATCGGAAATGTTATCTTGTACCGCTACCTCATCAGTAGATGTATATAACCTCGCTCCCGTGAAAAAATCAATTACTCTTCTAGCTTTCTTTGAATTTGATGAAGACATTTGGTTTGTTTTTCACCGCGTAAATACTCGGAATTTCACGACTCCGACTATCAATTTCCGAGAAAAGCAGAGCAAGAGGTTATGACAGAATTATCCAATGAATTATTCAAATAACATACGGGCATTCTGAATTATCCTTTTGTCTGAGGTCACTTACGGGTATGAGTTCTTGGAAATGTGCTATAAATAGTTAAATAGGAATTTCCAAATTTTGCGTCATGAAAACCGTAACATTTAAATTGAGTCAGAAACCGAATGCTACGCACGATATGCATATAAATGCTTATTACTCGACCGTGTGAGATACTGCAGTTTATTATATTTTGAATGGTGAAATATGCCAATTATCGGTGAAAATAAAACCCGTATTTTCACTGAGCGAAATGGTATTCTACTCAGTGAAATGACGCAACAATCATATGACGTCGTCTGTGACGTCATGAAACAATTAAATTACGTCATGCAAAGGCTAGCGAAGCGTTTTAGCTTCTCCATTCATATAGTTAGTGTCATTTACAGGGTTTTTGGGAAAATAATAAATAGAACATTTGACATTTCTCTTCAATTACCATGAATATCTCATCTCGTGAAGTAGAAAATCATATATTTACACTCGTGGCTACGCCACTCGTGAAAATATAAATTTCTACTTCACTCGATGAGATATCTATGGTATTCGACGAGAAATGTCAAATATCCTCTATGTAATATTCATACGGCGATATTAAACTAGTGTAATACCACTCGCACGTATGACGTCATAATATTGTGTAGTTGTGACGTCGCAATGACAGTACCACCGTCACAATGGCGGCCAAGTCGCGTAAATGTTTCGTTCAGTACACTTTCGACAATCATGCTTGATAACTAGGGTCAAGTAATAAACAGAATACTAAACTTCCTTCACTTTAATACTATTTTTTATTAAACTCGTTAATGATTTGGTATCAAATTCGCTTTCGCTCGTTTTATACCTAATCATTAACTCGTTTTATAAAAATAGTATTAAATGGAAGGTCGTTTAGTATCCTCTATGTACTTAATGTTTATTGCGTGTGGTGTGGCCAAGTAGTTATTATTTTTCGCGCTACAGTTCATTATAGACGCGTGTTTTGACCCTGTAATGAAAGCCGACATTGACAATCACCTCAGATATTATATAGGTCGCTGTTCCTTTGTGCACCAAACACTGTGGGCTTGATATATATCATGCATGGTCGTACATGGAGCTTTGTAACCGGAAATTGAAGTTATTGGAGGGAGGGTATAGTAACAGCATGTAAACAATGAGGACTTGCGATTTTCCAACAGTTTATTATTGTATCCTCTATGAAGATGAGTTGACAGATTTACAAAATTTAATTGTACAATTAAACAATTACACGCGACAGTTAGGCGCATAAGGCTGAAAACCCATGCGACATTTTTTAGAAATCATGCGAGAATGTCTCGGTCGCGCCTTAAATCTGAAACACTGGGACTCATAATGACTTTTTTAAAAAGTACCAACACCAGCACACACGTATGTAATTTTGATTATTAATATTTATGTATAATATATTTATTACAACAATCTGTTATTAAACAACTGCTTACTGTATCAGAAAACACTGACGTATTACAACTCACTTTGAAAATTACCGATACATCAACTTACCGTAACTAAATATCACAACGTGCCGCGTGCTTCATGTCGACCTGCCTCCAACACGCGCTATTAGGGGGGTCAACTTATATTCAAGGTATAGGATTTTGACAGCAATTTGGGGGCCTGAGAAAGGGGGTTGACTTACAGGGTAATATACGGTACTTGCTAAGTTATGAGCCAGAGACAATGTTTAACGGACAGACGGATGGTGCCCATTATCATACCTGCAACTTCCTTGTTGGGGAGGACAAACAGTAGTTTGAGTGTTTCAAACCCGCCACAGCTAAACATTGTCTGCTTTTCCATCAAAATTGCGACTTCATACCTATATTTGCTCATAATACTGAATCGATAAGACTTGATACTATTCAGCACCAGTCAGCACTTTGGCATATGTGACTCCCACAAGTCTATTATTTCTTTCAATCCTTGCAGACAGTTTGAATAAAAATAGAATGGTGTAACAGGCACTAGTAAGGCGTAATATGTAAAGTTTTGGTTTCAAACATTAAATCTGAAGTTAGAATAACAAAATATAGTACCTAAAATGTCATCGGCAGGGTCTGGTCCTTTCACTGCAAAACAAAGTAATATTTTTAAAGATAAAACAATTGACTGTGAAATCAACATACATCAATATTACTATTTCAAAGTGGTGATTACAAAACTTGATGAGTTGTCGAATGTATGAATAATACCCTTAAGAGAAACATCACTTACTCATGACATGGTCCGCTCTACTGAGTTCTCCCCCTTTCTGTCCTTCATTGATTGTTGCTGATTTGCTGATGTTCTGACAACCACCAAACGACTGGTTGACTTGATTCGCCTTCACATTGACATCTCTAAACTGTTGCGTCACATTCAGCTGGAGAAACGTTGTACTTGCGCTACCTGTTGGAATGAGTCACAACCTAAATAAGTTTTTACGTACATTTTATATTAGTTCACACTGTCATAATCATTATGCATAAAATGTAACTTTTGATTTAATTTGTTTATGTTTAAAGTCAGAATGAAGTCAATAACTTTGATTGAACAGAATATGTTTTGCATTAACTATGAAATTGAAAACAATGTCAAATTAGATAACTTATTAATTAGATCTTCAAGTTTGCAAAGTGAAAAGTTCAACTATGTTAAAACAAAGAATATAACAAGGCAAAAGTGAGCACAGCTCACATACTCTCACGTTTGATAGCTTTAATAGCATTATTAGGTTTTGAAAAACATGTGTAGTCATTCATATCAATGATTGAGGATCATATTCAAGGGGAAAAGATGTTGTAATCTATTTGGACATGATCGAACTTGTAGTTTTGCTGTTCTCGGTCTTGATTTAAACGACAATTGTAACCACTAAAATACACATCTACAAAATAAACATCTACACCCAAAAGGTAACATCAAATTATTCATCAGTTATTTAGTAGTGCCCCGGTAAGAATCAAAGTCGTAAAATTTGTTTCTTTCGGTCAAACCTTGTTATCAAAATATTATTGGAACCCTTTTTAACTTTTAGTTTTAACTCCATAACATGGAACCCTATAGGCAATATTCATACCAAATTTGTAGTATCTAAGTCATTTAGTTTTCGGGAAAGTTTCATGAAAAGGAACACAGTCGTAAAATTCTGCCTTTGTGGCCAAGCTTTCTACAAATATTGCCACCCTGGTGTTTTGACCCCTAAAAGCCACATCAGCATCCCATGGGTAACCTTCATACCAAATATGAAGTTTTCAAAACATTTAGTTTTCGAGAAAAGCTCCTAAACAGATACCAAGGCATAAAATCAGGCTGCATTTGTCAAAATTTTTAAACATAAATGCCACCTAAAAGTATCCCTAAAAAAACATGTCTACGTCCCATAGGTAACATTCATATAAAATGTGAAGTTTCCAAGGAATGATCAGGAAACAACTTTGGACGAACTGGCACGGACCTACGGCCACATGAAGTGATAAATTCCCCTGACTACGTCGGAGAAGTTTATTGTTATATGAGAGAAAGAGTTGGATAGCACTTGGTCAGGCATATTAAGGTCACCAACCCGGATTTCGAGCTTTACTCTAAGAAATATATCAGCCATAGAAATTATATATATATAAGTTATTCATACCCCTTAAAGCTCTTCCTGCAGCTGCAGCCAAGGTGTCATCAGATTGCTCGCTACTAGCAGCTGGTACAAGCTGAGTGTTTGACTGGTCACATGATTGTAGCATTTCCTGTACACGCTGGTCAAGTCCTGAACAAATATAAATACTCTGGTACAATGACATTTTATATGCCTTATTATCTCTACTTGCACAGCAATATCGGCTCCTCATTGGCCAAAAGCAGTTTAAATATTTTTTATTATAATAGACTTGATAGTAACATCAGAAGTCAGACAAAAGCATTGAACAACATAAAATGAATACAATTGATACAAAACCTGTGAGACTACTGGTGTGGAGCTGACACGTCTCTTTCTTTACTGCCACTACAGGAGCTGCTCCTAGAACATCTAACTCCTCCTCCTCCTCTTCATCACTTGTGTGATGGTACTTTAACCAATCTCCCTCGTGTTCGCTGGAACTGGAGGACGGAGACGCTGCTCGGGGAAGATCAGCCTCATCATCTTCATCACATGTTTGGTAATCGACATCACTCTCACTTGAACTTGAGGACTGTACATCAGACATGGTTCCTATAAAGAAGATAATAGGAAATATATGGATTTACAACTTCTTCACTGCAAAGAGATGCGACATTCCGGTGTATAAACTAACACCTTCTACAAACAAGTGATCCTATTTTCTTCATTATACCAACTTCTAAAATGCCAATCTTAGAAGAAAGTTGATGAATATGAAAGCTCAAGAGTTATTGACAGCAAATTAGAAGAAAATATAGTCATTCAATCTATCTAAGGTAGAATACTTCATGGCTGCAAGGGTTATGAACTATTTATCATTGAAGACTAACACAGACATTAAACAGGCTTTGTCCATGTGGTCTCTATTATTGTTCAGCCAGCAACTCTATAAAATCCACAGTGGTCATGGTAAGTCTACTGAAAATGTCGATGTTTTTACACCATCACATCCTGAAGAAAAAGTATCAAACCGTCTTCAAGTTCTCATTATTCATCTTCATTATCATCTGTATTACAAACTTGTACCATTTCAGAAAAAATGCCTCCCACAAAAGCACAGAAGCCCTTTTTTGGTAAACATACTTTCCCAATCACACAAACATATAGTTTCATGGGTATTACATCACAGCAACTTGTTTATCTCACTACGTCACCACTGTAAGTGAAAGCTGAACGCCTAGCACATGGTGGTACGATATGTTTATAGTACTCTTAAATGATTTAATCAAGCCGTGAATGAAATTTGGCATCGAAACTAAAACAAAACAGCAGGCAAGCATAAAAACCTTTTTTTCCTCCCAAATCAAGTGATAGATTTGACAAACAAAGCTCAGAAACAAATCAGACAAGTGTTGATTAAAGTAATACAACTGTGCCTGATTCACACGAACATGTTGATGAGTCTGACAAAACAATCTAGTGCCAAGAAAAGTAAACCTTACAAGTTCAAAGAAGATTGGAGTCAAACAGAGATTGGTTGAATATGATGAAGTTGACAATACCATGTTTTGTGCCACTTGTCAAAAACATGATAAGGGGAGGAGAAGTAATTATTTTAGGAGTGGTTGCAAATCTATGAAATTAAGTGTTGTAGAAATGCATGAAACAAGCGAGTTTCATTTGAGATCTGAGGCAAATGAATTTGCACAAATTTGCACCATTAGAAAAGACAGTTATTAAGATGCAAGAACATCAGTTTGACACCATGAAGAATTTATTCACTGTGGCATACTGGATAGCGAAAAATGAAAAACCATTCACAGACTTTCCCTCATGCTTGAACTTTTAGACATACTGGGGGTAAAACTGAACCAGTCATGGGCGTAGCTAGGGCTCTGACAAATGTACTCGATAGGGGCATGAACAAGGCACACTAAGCCTCCAACCCCCCCCCCCCCCCCCCCCCCCCCCCCTTCCCCCCGCTGACATGCGATTTCATGGGTTTTTAGGTTCAAGTCCTAAAACTATATTGCACATAAATTTGATAGTGTTTGTGCAGCTTTTTGAATGACGTGGTGGAGGGTGGTGTGTTTGTCATTGGACAAGGCACTTCATCCTCATTGCACTCAGTCCATCCAGCTATAATAATGATAATGGGTACCTAACAAACAGTTGTACAGTGTGGCAGTTTCGAAGTAAACTCCTTGGAGTACAATAAGGTAATTTGGGATATCCCCAAAACGTGGAAAAACACTCTCTGTAAGGACCACAGAGTATGTTGTTGGAGTCAAATATGCCAAACTTAAATATAGTTTTATTTTGTCGAGTACTGGTGGTTGTTTAAGATAGCATTTTCGTGCTTATGAGTTCAGTATAGTGACAATAAAACAGGTTAAAGTCTCGATTTGTGATCGCAAACCGGACAGTGACGCTTGTCAATGACTCAAACGTAATTTGGGAAACTTTTTTTACAGCAGACACAAATGTAAATATGGATTGGTATAATCAAATAGGACTTTCAATTAATATACATGAAAAATGTTCGCAGAATTTCGACGTCATAACATTTATATGGCCATTTATTTACCATTTAAAACATATATAAATAGCACAATTTGGGTTTTGGTAATAAAGGTACGAGTTAGGTAGGCGATTTGAACTCAATTGATGACATATGGTAATTTGGCTCTGTGTCACTTTAACAAATCAGTCGTGTCAACACCTCTCATTATGCCAAACTCATCACGATCTGTTATCTCGAGGAAAAGAAGTAGAAGTTTTAATTATAAAGTGATTGCTGATGATACTGCCCTCAAATTATGGCAAAAATGGCAAAATGAACTTAACTTAAATATTCCATGGAATGTTTGGTTTAAAAAGTACATAAATTTTACTAAAGATGTAAAAGCTCTAAATGTTCAGTACAGATGTATCGATAGAGCAATTTACACTAAAAAAGAGCTAACACAAATGAAAATAGTTGATACAAATATCTGCTCTTTTAGCGAATCTGAAACTGAAAACCTTTATTGTGATTTGTTGATTCAGTTGAATGCAAAATGGTCTATGAATTCTGGGAAAATGGTGAAACTTTTATTATTCACCATATTATTCACCAACAGAGTCAGAAGTCCAGGAGAATAACCTCTCATCAGATTCTCACGAGCGAGAGTATACTTGCATTGAAAAGGGAAAAGGTTGAACAAAAGAAGAAGACGGAGGCCTTAAAGCAAGCCCGCAAACAAAAGCGAGAGGCTCGAAAATCTTAAAAATGAACTGAATGAATGAATGTTTGACTTGACTTGTTCTGTTGTTCTGTTTCAAAGACGACAGTTGGTCTTTTTTCTTAATGAAATTCTTAATAAAATCAATATTCGCATTCACTTTTCACTGGTTTTCATTGCAGACGAATATGTTGTTACTGGAGAGTAATCAAAAGTAAACCTTTTGCTTTATCTGACCAGTGTTAAGAGTTGATTTGGTTATGAAAAAATGAATCAGTATTGTTAGTGCAAAAATACTTCAGTAAGTTGTCGTGTATCAGGTCCATAAAATTAAGTGAGTTATCATAATATCTAACGATTGACATTTGCTAATTTATTTGAATACTTGTTTTTCTCGTCAATCATTAATCGTCCTACGGTATATATTTTCTTATTTTTTTAAAATGTGAAAATCACACATGCAAAAAGGGGAAATGATAAATGAAAAGTTATAAAACTAAGATATAAATATGTGTACGCCGATTGTCATTTGAGTCTATATTAAATAAAGATAGTTCTTTTAAACACCATTTATGTAAATAACATACAGCATACATACATACATACATACTTATTAATCTTATAAGTACGATTGATACCCAATTGATTACTATCTACTTCAATATAGACACTGCAAGAAGGAGTGTGTACATTATTAAATCCCCTGTAAGAATTTAAAAACCCTGTACGAATTTAAAAGACTTGGCGTACGAAATTAGAAGCATTATGTACGGAATATTAGCAGCACTGTGTTTCAATACTTCACGGGAATGTCATTCGTAATCCAAAACCAGTATGACAAACCGGTTTGATGAAACCCACAGATCAGTGGACAAGCTTTCGTTTGGTATGCGGTAAGCACAATCGGGAATGAGGGAAGCCGCCGTGCGTCCAAAGATGAACGCAGTTTGAGGTACCGACTCTAGGGTTTCAAGTTACGAATTACATACAATCGGCAAAGAGATAAATGATGTGTTTGATAAGACATTTGCCGAAAACTTGGAAAACGGCGTACTATATGTACGTCGATCTAAGTATGGTTTTCAACCTATATCGGCGTATTATACGTCGTTTGATGTATTATACGTCCATTTCAGGATTTCCCCAACCTGATGAAGGCTAGGCTATCGTCACCGCAAAAATTCCGACGGAGACGCTTACGGGATCTGAATTCAAACAATCTAAGACGACAAAGATGGAAACCAAAAATACCCTGCAACACGAATACAAATATCAATATATGTTCATATAAACAATATGACAAACGAATGCACATTAACAGGAGTGATTGTGAGATCACTTCCCGCTGGATTTGAACCCAGGACCTCCGGGTGAGAGTCCTACACTCTACCCATTCAGCCAAAAATATATCTAACTGGTTAATGCCAGAAGGAACGTTTATTTCACCCTGCCACATATGCATAAGCAAATATACATGCAATCGATAAAGACATTGCACTCTATATATAGTCTAATTATAGCCTTACAATTTTGTCAATAAAAAAATTCGTTTCGTTTTATTCTTGTTTTAAAATGAATATATATTTATCATAATTTCGACTACACCCTTGGCTAGATTAGTTTAGATGTGCTTCACATCTCCTTCAAATTGAAACCTTTCGTTATTCTCATCAACCCTGAAAAAACGAGTTTACTTTTATGTAAAGATAGGCTTATTGAAAATGAATTTCACTTTTTGCATGTTTGTAAATGTTACCAACATCTAAGACGATTGTATCTACCGCATTAATGCTCATCAAATCCAACTATTCGCAATGTATGTCAACTGAAATGACGATTATCAATATTCATACACAATGCTATGATAACTTGAGATTCACTGTTGCGACAATGTTATATTGACATGGTTCTGTTTATCATGGTTATCAACTTATCATTGGTTATTTTTACTATATACATTTAATACATAGAGAATACTAAACGACCTTCCATTTAATATTATTTTTATTAAACGAATTATAATGATTCTGTATAAAACGAGCGAAAGCGGTTTGATATGAAATCATAAACGAGTTTTATGATGACACAAGCACTGTTCGTAATTCAAATGTTTTATCATCAGACAACCTCAGAAATAAGTAATTACACAAGTGGAGGGTAAAAGAAGTATGCGCTTACAGGCATAAAGTTGCAACAGCGTAAGTATTGTGGCTGTGTTAGTTCTTTGATTCGCCATGTGCGTTTTAAACACCGGAAACGACAAACAAAAAAAGGTAGGTAACTGTAAATGAACAGTGAAACTAGTTCCCCGGTAAGAAGCGCTCACATCATTTGCGCTATGAGTAACAACAAACATAAAATGGCGGGATGCGCCTGTAAAATAACCAAGTGTCGATAAGTAATTAGACAAAGTTTGTGGTGCACATATTAAGAGTCCTCATGGGCCACAACACTCCCCTTCTGATTTTGGCAAAAATCACAATTGAAACTGAAATGAAAGCATAATAGACATAATAATAAGTTCCTTCATTATACTAAAAGAGGTAGTCGCAATTATGGATTGTCCTGAGAATAATCCTTAAGACTAGAGTAAGACAGGATGCTGGTATTTGAGTCACAGCAAACGGACTAGTTCAGTCACTGGACGGATGTAAGTCACACATTTGCTGTCCTTGCACACACGGACTGCCACTTTCCTAACTAGTCTGCAGGGTGTGAAGATATTCCGACTTCCATCGTCGCCAGAACTCCTCGGCAAGAGTTTGGACTTGTCTCCATTGGACTTTGTACATGTCTTTGCTGTCAAAGTTAGCATTGAAGTTTGATACGTGAACATTCTTTTGTGTCAAGATCATGGAAGGTGATAATAGCGTTGGCACTTCAGGGTCAGTTGATATCACAGTTATTGGCCGTGCATTTATGATGGCTGTCACCTCAGCCATCAGTGTAGATAGCACCTCGTGAGTTAAGGTCTTCACCTTGGGAAGCATTGCATTAAGTATATTTCTAGCAGTTCCAATCATGCGTTCCCACGCACCTGCCATATGAGAAGAGTGAGGAGCGTTGAACATCCAAGTGACACCATTCTCATACAGAAAACTATGTATTGGACCATCCTCAACATTCACTGCACTGATGTTGAGCGGTTCAGTACAGCCAACAAGGTTTGTCCCACGGTCAGAACGGAACTGTTTCATAGCCCCGCGAAGAGCAAGAAATCGACGGAGACAGTTTATGAAGGAAGAACTTGACATCTCTTCCACCAAGTCAATGTGTACAGCACGGACCACTAGGCAGGTGAAAAGTATCGCCCAACGTTTTGAATTTGCTGCTCCGCCCCTAGTGCGACGTGTCATTATCTCCCAAGGTCCGAAGGCATCTACACCTACAAACGTGAAAGGTGGGCACTGAGTGATCCTGTCTATGGGTAGATCTGACATAATTTGTGTCTCAGGTTTGCATCGAAGTTTTCTGCATATCACACACTTGCTGATGACTGATGACACAAGTCTCTTTGCTCCAACAATCCAGTAACCTCCAGATCTGAGTGCACCTTCTGTGAAGTGTCTGCCCTGGTGATATACCTTCTCGTGGAAGTGTCGGACGAGAAGTCTTGCCACATGATGATTTTTGGGGATAATGATTGGTTTAACTTCCTTGAGAGAAAGTTTGCTGTTTTTCAATCTTCCTCCAACCCTGAGGATTCCATGTTCATCCAAGATTGGTGAAAGAGATAAGATTGCACTCTTCCTGGAAAAGTACTTGTTTCCAACAGTTTGCAAGCATGTAATCTCATCAGAAAAACATTCCTGTTGCACAAGTCTTAGTATGACACGTTCTGCGTCTTCAAAGTCATCGACAGTTTGATATAATCTACACTGGTGCCAACCCTTACATGGTCCCAGAGGAATGTGGAAAGATTTCAGGATATGTCTCAAAAGAGAAATGGTATTGACAAGTCTCTTCCATGAGGAAAATCTTGAGAAGCGATCTGTGTCAAGATTTCTTTGTTTGCTGTTGATGGATGTTTTAGCCACTGTGACTTCAGGTTTCAATTCCTTATCGCTCTCTGGATTTATAAGAGAATATGAAAGATTGTCATCCTTGACAAAAGTTTCATATCTGAGGAAGTCAGGTGCATTGAGCCACAGACTGTCATGGAGACGAGACGATGGCAGAGATCTGGTTGCCTGATCTGCGGGATTGATGTCTGTGGATACATAGTTCCATTGGTCAGGATGAGAAGATCGACGTATTCTGTCTACACGATTTGCTACATACACGTGGAATCGTCTCTTTTCATTGTGAATGTAGCCGAGCACCACACGACTATCTGTATAGAACTTCAGACAGTCTGGTTTTAGTCTCAACTGTCAAGTCAACGTGTCCGCCATTTCCACAGACAACACTGCTGCGCAGAGCTCAAGACGTGTTATTGTGTGCCCGTGACGGGGCGCTACCTTTGCTTTGCCATACAGAAAACTCACAGTACTTGAATCGTTGACGTCATAAATCTTGAGATAGGCAACAGCTCCAACCGCTTCCTTTGAGGCGTCTGAGAACAGATGGATTTCTCTGTGTTTTGCTTGTGAGAATGAATGTTCAGAATACACTCTTGGTATTGCTAAATTTTCAAGCGCTGATAGTGATTCACACCAGTTCCGCCATTCTGGCAAGTATTTGGATGGGAGGACTTCATCCCAGTCAGTAGTCAAACCCATAAGTTCTCTCAACAAGAGTCTTCCCTTGATTACCACTGGCGCAGTAAATCCAATCGGGCCGTAGAGACTATGAATTGTGGACAACACTCCACGTTTGGTAAAGGGCTTTTGTTCAGTGCACACCTGGAATGTGAACATATCCTGAGAGATGTTCCAGGCTAGTCCTAGGCTCCTCTGTATCGGAGGAGTATCAGTACTCAAGTCCAAGTCCTTAATGTCTTTGGCTAGATCCTCTGTGTCAAATGAAGCCAAAACTGTTTGACTATTTGAAGCTATTTTGTGAAGTCGAATGTTTCCTCCCTGCCTCAATTGAGTCTGAGTTCTATGCACGAGGTCTATCGCCATCTCATCTGTGGGAACCGATAGCAGTCCGTCGTCAACATAGAAGTTGGAACAAACAAACTCTTTTACATCATCGTCCGCGTTCTCTACAGACTTCCTGAGGCCATATGTAGCGACGGCTGGAGATGGTGAGTTTCCAAATACATGAGTGGTCATTCGATACTCTATCATTTCTTGATTTGGGTCATTGTCCTTGTACCAAATAAACCTGAGAAAGTCACGATGAGAGGGCTTGACCTTGAAACAATAGAACATTTGACAGATTCAGTCCGGAATCTTAGGAGGATACCCAGCAGATTGTTTATCAGGTCAGGTCCTGTCATAAGCACATTATTGAGTGAGAGACCGTTGTATTTTGCCGACGAGTCAAACACACCTCTTATACATCCTGGTTTCTTGGCGTTGTAAACCCCAAACAAGGGTAGGTACCAGCACTCCTTATCCTTCGGTATCGCCGTAGCAACCTCAGCATGACCTTTGTCAACAATCTTTGACATGAATGTTATCATGTGCTTACGTTTGATAGGATCCTTTTGCAGACTCTTGTCCAACAGCTGTGCTCGATGTAGAAATTGCGGTTTGTTACATGGGAGTATCTGTCTGTCTGGTCTAAAGGGAAGAGGTGCAGTCCAAAATCCATCGCAGTCTCTTGAAAACTCTGAGTCCATGAGTCTTAAGAACTGTTTGTCCTCAACAGAAGGACCTTGTGTTTCATCAAGGTCAGTTTTGATGAAAATGTCCTCAAAGTCTCTCTTTTCTCTCACTTCAAAGTTGTTTGTGCATGGTGGCATAATAGAAGTACGACCATCCTTAAGAACATGAGTTTTCCTAACAATGACATCTTCCAGTTGATGGACCTTTCCAAGGCAAACCTCGCCGACAATAACCCAGCCCAGATACATCTTCTGAGCATAGGGGGCATTTGATGGCCCGAGACGCTGGTCCAGAACATGGTGAGCAGTAGGGAGATCCCAACCTATCAAAAGCAAGACATCTGCTTATGAATCAACAGGGGGTATGAACTCTGCAATATCTCTCAGGTGTGCGTGATATTCGGCTGCCGCAGGTGTGGGTATTTCATCCCGCACATTTGGGATTTCATTGCACTCGATAAGTGTAGGTAAGTGCAATGAGCTGGAAGCGTCTAAGCTCTGGACCATGTAACCTGATGCTCGCCTACCTGACATTGTGGCTGAACCATTGCAAGATGAGAGTGTGTATTCTATCTCTTGTCCATGTTCACTGAAAGCATTGAAAAATTCTGATCTTGCAAGGGATTTGTTGCTTTGATCGTCTAGTATTGCATAGGTAGTGAGAGATTGATCCGGTCTGTCAATAGGGAAAACTTTCACCAAAACAGTCTTTGAACACGATTTACCACCAGTTAAATTTTCACAAATTTGAGTGCAAGTGGAAGTAACAGAATGAGGTCTGTCTCCTGGCATCGCACACTTTTCCTCCCCTCCATACTTCCTTGAGAGTGATTGAAGATTAGCTGATTTACCTGAGATGTCATTGTCTGGTTGTATGTGCAATGCTGTAGCATGTTTTTCACTTTTACAGAAGAAACATACCACTTTTTCCTCACAAGTGCGTGCAGAATGTGCAGTGCTCTCACAACATCGGAAGCATATTTTTTGCTTCGCAAGGAAATCTCTTCTGTCTTTGATCGGCAGTCGGCGAAAGCCCTTGCAGTAATTCAGAGTGTGTCCTTCTGACGCTCCATGGTAAGGGCAAAGTCTAACAGAGACATTATCACTCTGCTCTTTCGAGACATCTGTCTTCTTAGAGTTAAGTTTATAGTCTGTCTGTATCCGGGATGTGCTTTGGTGGGGTGTCACTTTCCTTGTGCCGGTCATAGCTGGTTGTGCATCATACACAAAGCTTGGATCATTCCTAATACTTGCCTGACGACAAAGAAAGTCTGAAAATACTTTGAAAGGAGGATATGCAACATTGTGTTGCTCTTTGTATTTTACGGCTTCACTTGTCCATCTCTCTTGGAGACCATAGGGGAGTTTACAGACTATTGGTGACACGCCTGCAGATGAGTCATAGTATGCCAGTAGAGTTGAGTACCTAGGACTACATTTCACAGACTCGATCTCCGACACGATATCTGCCAAATCAAACAGTTTTGCGTGATCTCTCCCTGAAAGCTTGGGGAAATGAAAGAGTTTTCTTTTAAGCTCTGATTCGACCAACTCCGGACTACCATATCTGTTCTCAAGTCGTTCCCATATCTTGTCTAGGGCTCGAACAGGGTCATATGCATTAGCAGCCCGTATGCTTGCTGCTTATTTACTGGAGTCAGGACCAAGCCACTTCACTAGTAAATCCATCTCTTCATGAGCAGAAACACCAAGGTCTCGCACAATTGAGTTAAAACTGTTTTGCCATGTAACAAAATATTCTGGTCTGTCATTAAATTTACTGAATCTTGACAAAAGCAGGTATTTAGAAAATTCAGCGCAAAGGTTGAATTGATTAGAGTTATGAAGAACAGGTTTTGGCACATTTGGGATGTATGGTTGAGCACCGGCATTGAGACTGCTGTTCATAACGGGCTCAACATCACTGATCCTTTGAGTAACTTCATCCTGAAGTACATGCTGAGGAACAATAGGGACATTGTGATTGTTATTAACATGATCACCAGTCGTTTCATAGTTACTGTTTTGTCTCTGGTAGACTGTGCGGTCACTGTGGAGTTGCTGCTGTGTTTGAGATATTTCTTGTTTCAGAACACTCTTTTGGGTTTCTACAAACTTTTCCATTTGTCTGATTTTTGCTGATATTTCTGATTTTTGATCCCTGTCTACCTTTATCAAACTTTGCATGGCGTCAAGTTCAACTTGAGCCTCCTCTGCCTCACATTGTGAAGCCAGGAGCTTCCTACTGATTTCCAGCTCTGTTTGCTGTCTTTGAAGTTCAGATTTTCTCTCAGCAAATTTTAGTCTTGTCTTAGCAGCCTCTGCCTTAGCACGCTGTTTCATTAAAAGGGAACTCACACTGGAATGACGAGAATTCCTGCTTCCTATCATTGACACAGATTCAATATTGTCAATATCTGAAAGGCTTCTGATACGATCATTTAGTGTTTTCATGTATTTCTGTACTTTATTCAACACATCATCATTTATGCTCTGCTGTTCTGTTTCTGTAGCCATGCTTTCTACAGTCCTGGTACGTTGCAAATAGGTAACAAATTCTGTGTTTACATTTGAATATTCTTTGTAATTTGAATCTATATAGTTTCGATATTCACGTAACTGATGAACCTCTGTTACTGTTTCGGATTCAGCAATCACATCGTCTATTTGTTTATCTAACCTCAAGAGTTCACTCACGTACACAGATACCCTGTCATGATACAAATCAACGGCCTTGCCTGTCAAATTCCTAGCACGAGACATGTTGAATATCAACTTGACAAGTGTTCATGTAAGTGCGTTGTGGTATTGAAGCACTGAATCAAAATGTCACTATTGTAAACACAAACCAGCGTTGAATGGAATCGGGCGAATCCATGCCGAGAATTCACGATGCACTTCTTTTACTATGATGACACAAGCACTGTTCGTAATTCAAATGTTTTATCATCAGACAACCTCAGAAATAAGTAATTACACAAGTGGAGGGTAAAAGAAGTATGCGCTTACAGGCATAAAGTTGCAACAGCGTAAGTAATGTGGCTGTGTTAGTTCTTTGATTCGCCATGTGCGTTTTAAACACCGGAAACGACAAACAAAAAAAGGTAGGTAACTCTAAATGAACAGTGAAATTAGTTCCCCGGTAAGAAGCGCTCACATCATTTGCGCTATGAGTAACAAACATAAAATGGAGGGATGCGCCCGTAAAATAACCAAGTGTCGATAAGTAATTAGACAAAGTTTGTGTTGCACATATTAAGAGTCCTCATGGGCCACAACAAGTTTAATAAAAAAAATAGTATTTAATTGAAGGAAGTTTAGTATACTGTTTATTACTTGACCTCAGCAATCAAGCATGATTGCCGAATGTGTACTGAACGAAACATTTCTGCTACTTGGCCGCCATTGTGACGGCGGTGCCAACATTGTGACGTCCGCTCCAAACAATTTCATAACTTCACACCTCCAGCGGTATTACACTAGTGTAATATTCCCGTATAAATATTACACTGCAGTTTCTTACACGGGCGAGTAATAAATACATGTATTGCTCTGTGATGCTGAATTCTACCATGAAAGTACCGGATATTCGATTCTGATTGGTTGTTTTGTCCGATTCACAGGGTATCAATTCACTATTGTGACGTGATTTTGTTGTATTATTGATTCTGATTGGTTGATTTGAAAAAAATGACTCCATGTTGAATGACAATGAATACCCGCAAATTAGCTAAGGCGAATCACTGCGAGTTGATATGACATGTTCACAATCGCCGGCCCAGTTTCTTTGGAAATTCGTGCCGTAGTCCGATTTGACAGCTGTCTTTGTCATATTTTAGATTGTGTCTACCGGTAAATATTACAAATAAATTTCAATATGATTTATTTTTGAAGAATGAAAATATTTTCAACTTGCATACTAAGTCAAAGTTTGCCGTAAAGTTTCATGCAGCCGCCATCTTTCGAAAGCCGTGGTATGACGTCACAAAGGCCAACCGTTTTGACGTCACAATGTTTGCTTCGCTGTCACAATGGTCTTGGGCTAGTTTAACCCTTAGAGTGCCCGGGGACCATATAAGGTCCCCTCCCCCCAAACTCCCTACGATGCCACGGGACCATATATGGTCCCAAGCTATGACCCCATCCGCAACCCAAGAAATAAAACTAAATCTCGACTAATACTAGTTGACAACCATTTTGTTCGAAAACCATGGGACATAGCTTCAATTTGAAACCACTTTTGTATCAAATGATAAGATTTTAACAGAGAAATTAAGGTTTACACACTAAACATTCACCAGGACAAATATGGTCCTCGGCCATGGCCATTGGGGTTAATTCTCTACAATGCATGTAGAAAGATATCTTTACCAACTACACTTGACAACAATACTTAAAGAATCCCTGTATGTATAGCTTCATTTTGATTACCTTTTTGCTCTATAGAACCTATTATTAACAGAGAAATCAAGGTTGTCACACAAAAACCTGTCTAGGCCACATATGGTCCTTGGCCATGGCCAATGGGGGTTAATTCTCTACAATACATGTGAAAAGAAATCTTTACCAATTCTACTTGACAACCATATTCTCAGAATCCCTGTTAACATAGCTTCATTATAAAACTTTTTTCTGTTATAAAACCTCATATTAACTGAGAAATCAAGGTTTTGGCAAAAACCTTGTCAAGGCCACATATGGCCCTTGGCCATAGCAATTGGGGGTTTATTCTCTACATGGTATGTGTACATAATCACATGCATATCAGGAAAAAAACAATGTAACAATAAATTCCAACTTTACTAACAAAATCTAAAGTGTATCTAGTTTAGAAATAACATTATGATAATAAAAAAAGCTTTTAGAAAAACCAGGAATGGTGATAAACAAGTATTGAGTTTCAATTGTGAATAATGTCCACCATTCTTTGACTATAGGAAAATAAATATCATTCATAGCTTGCATTAAGCTATTCACTTTAAATCGAATTATAAAATATAACATGAAAAATATGTACAGAAATTAATATTAAACAGGAATATCCATATGCCATAGTAATATCATGTTCACACATTTCCAAAACTATTTGTCAAAAAAGCAAGGGTCGTTGATAAAACATTATAAAAAATGACCCGGTTTACCTCGCTGGCGAGGAGAGCATGCCCAATGATCACTTGGAAATTTCGATACATTTTCATTTTCTTTCGCCAAAACATATGACTGACAAATTTTCTGTCGTTGATTTGAGATTTAATCAACTGTCGTAATTTAAAAGGATGCAGCCTATGACAAAACGATTCGACACAAGCATGTGTCACAGTCAAATCTGACCGGAGCAAATATAAACTTTGTAATACGATTCGCGATGTCAACTTTGCGAACCCGGTTAGGGCGAACACATTACTAACATTACCTGAAAATACTATCGTAGGATAGCATTTAGTTTTTTCTTTATGTTTATGTCCTCGATATCTGATTTGATTCGTACGGAATTGTTAAACGGTCGTTTTGTTTTGCAGACTACATTGCATCTCCCGGGCCAGTTTTGTTTACAATATGGCTGTGACACTGTAGATACCACTTTCGGGAGATCTTATTTCAATGAACGAATGTGGTACGGACATCTGATGGTTATTGTGCAATAAGAGAGTAAACCAAAATACCATTTCAACATTTTTGTTTCCTTCGATATGTACCAATTACATGATAAAAATCAATGGCTTGAAAATGTATTGAGCATTATTTTACTGACTCTTTTTTATAATAATTTAAGAATATATTTTAAATTGTCTTCATATATAAATCAGTTCAAGAATATGAGAACAATTTGTCAAGTATATGTTATTAGGATACCTATTTAACACAAAACTTATTCAGTTTGAGGGAAATAAAAGACTATGATTACGAGGGTTTGTTTCATCTTCCAATCGAACGTTTTGTTTGGGCGTGGAACAACCACCTGTCGTCTGGTAAACAGTACGAGCCACGGGAGGCTAGCTAGCTCCAGACAGCGAGTATCCGCTCCGTGACGTCACTAATATACTCGCTGCCATCAGAAGGTTTCAAGGTGAAATAGCTCTAAGACAGCGCGTGCAACCAACGATTGATGTCACGCTCTAAAAGTGAAGCTCCTAACTCATAGGATTCACATTGCAACTCCGAACAACGACTCAAGAAATGAGTACGGCAAACGAAACTTTTTGTTATTTCATTAAGTTGTCTTTGATTTTTTGAAACGTAACAAATTGTCCACCATATACTCATCAAATACAAAGTTATATTTTAAGCAAATTACACCAACTTTTGTAATATGCATAGAAATTCATACGCCTAACGTTTAAAACATACTCTTGAACCAATTTATTTGTATGTAAAATAACAATTTGGTTCGAGATTATCGATGACGTCAATTCCTATTGTTGTCAAGAATCCTGACAACAATGCCCCCGCAAGTGAAGGCAGGGCAACAACCGTAGAGCTACTCGGAGGGGAGGCGCCCTGACTTGGAGGTTGGGAGGCTAGCTAGCTCCAGACAGCGAGTATCCGCTCCGTGACGTCACTAATATACTCGCTGCCATCAGAAGGTTTCAAGGTGAAATAGCTCTAAGACAGCGCGTGCAACCAACGATTGATGTCACGCTCTAAAAGTGAAGCTCCTAACTCATAGGATTCACATTGCAACTCCGAACAACGACTCAAGAAATGAGTACGGCAAACGAAACTTTTTGTTATTTCATTAAGTTGTCTTTGATTTTTTGAAACGTAACAAATTGTCCACCATATACTCATCAAATACAAAGTTATATTTTAAGCAAATTACACCAACTTTTGTAATATGCATAGAAATTCATACGCCTAACGTTTAAAACATACTCTTGAACCAATTTATTTGTATGTAAAATAACAATTTGGTTCGAGATTATCGATGACGTCAATTCCTATTGTTGTCAAGAATCCTGACAACAATGCCCCCGCAAGTGAAGGCAGGGCAACAACCGTAGAGCTACTCGGAGGGGAGGCGCCCTGACTTGGAGGTTGGGAGGCTAGACGTGACGTATATATTCTATCGTCATTTCCGGAGTCCCTCGCGATATTTACCGCTGGCTTGTTCGGTGAATCCCTTGTTGTTTGGAAATAATTTATGTGAGTTATGTGACCTACTGGCAGCGACCGTGGCAAATAAGAACTCGTTGATATTATCATGTTCCTACGACATGTCGACATTGTCTTTTGGCAGGAATATCATAATAAAAAAATAGTACAAAATTAATTATTACTAGGTATGTCAATGAAAAAGGAGAAAATTACAAAGAATATCCAATTTGAATTAGCTTACTGATTTACAACATATCAATTATCAATATAACATCTTACTGAAATTTTAAAAGCAATGAACATATATCTTGAATTTATTTGATCGAGAGTATCCATATCAATTGTTTGATGAATAGTGATTTTTCAACCCGTTCCATGATGATAAGAAGAATAATTAAAAATTTGTATAGATCTAAAAGCGATATTTTTATTTCTAAATATATATTGGAATATATTCAAAAAGTATTTGTTATATTCGGAGATTAGTAATATTGAATTTCTCTGTTTACCTTTATGGAGGTTGACTTAAATTGTACATTATAAACTGTGCAATTTAAATTTGTCAACTGCGTTAATCTTCTCCTTCACCTCCAAAATATTGATTCTCTGATGAAATTATTTTTAAGAATAAATCTTTGCGTTAATCTTAATCTCCTTCTATGTCACAAGACAAAATATTGATTCTCTGATGACATTATTTTTAAAAGGACCGTATAATTTTTATTTTCATTACTTGTAATAAGGACTAATACTAGAAGATAAAATTAATATTTTAGAATCAGAAACTTAGCCATAAAAATACATTGACCCTGTGATAAACATCTCAGCATTCCACAGTTAAAACTTGGTGACCTTTTTTGTACGACGTTGACCTATATCTTGTGTTTCCACAAAATGTTAGCAGCACTGAGCGAGTGCATAGCGTCAATTGCCGGGCATCAAGAGAGTTAAACAGGTTCGTACCAATTAACAAAATAAATGAAAAATTGCTGTAAATTTGCAAGGTGAAAGCTGAAAATGTATTTTTCGTTATTCAAAAATAAAAAAATGCATGTTACGGACCTTCTTTTTCAGATAAATGATGATTTTGACGGGTTTATTTTAAAAAATTGGAAAAAGACCAATTTTGCTAATTTAATCTTAAAAACACAAAAAATAAAAGCATTTAGAGTTCAGTTTACTTTTTTCCAATAAATGAGATAATAATGTAATAAAAAATATTATTTCTTGTATTTCCTTTTTTGAGTTTTGTAACTAATCTGCAAATATTAAGATACAAGTTTAATGATGACCGCTACAAAAATAGCTTCAAAAGACGCGTTCAGTAATAAAAATAAATGAAAAATAGTTCAAAAATGTTTTAGATAGAAGAAAACATATTGCAAAGAAATAATTTGAAAGAAAAAAGATATGTCACGGGCCTATTTTCCGAGATAAATGAAGCTGAAGTAAAAATTACTTATGAAAAAAACTCATAAGGGGAGGTAACTCTTCATTTCCCTTGGTTGATAACTCATGATAATGGTTTAAAGTACACATATTATCCCGTTTCAAAGTATTTCTAAGGTCAGTGTTATGAAATATTTGAAGTGTCAAAAGACATTTATGGCCGCTTGGTCAAATCCACGTGTGAACAAAGTATGAGTATCCACAAGCAATTTTTTAAAACACACCTTTTAAATATGACAAATGTTTTCTATTTGTGAATGATTTGAGTTTTTCAAACTGTGTTTGAGTGCACTGGGGCTAGATGAATGTTCCAGATAGTGGGATAATTAGGTGGATTGAAGGCACGTAAAAAACTATCACAAAATATTAAGATTTAATTAACCTCAAAACTTCCTCTCAAAGATCTATTTATTGCGCGATAAAGAACACTGCATCCAAGCGCCGCAAGTTGGCGAAGCTAATACGATGAGCGAGGAATAGACCTCAATCAAGTCGGCCCGGTTCGGGAAGCATTTGGTGCTTACTTTCATATTTAAAGTCATTGTCTCAGTTTTGCAAGGAAAATTTTAATAACTGTCGGACAAATAGTTCACCACTCACAGAAATCTTTCCCCTGACGTTTGCAACAATTTTCAGAACTCTGCAGTCATTCTAGCCCTCAATAATGAAGTTCAAAATACCCTACCCTACCCGAATATTATGTTTTTTGCGAGCGTTAGTCTATACCACGTCATTTCGCTTAGGCCTTGACGAAGAACACATAAAATTTCCCAGCTGAATATCCAATGACAATAGCTAATAGCTTACGCTTTTTCAAATACAGAAATAACAAAATGGTGGTAAACTCAGTGAAGAATGCGTCTGTCATAAGTATCGGCGCTGCGATGAATAGATTTCCGGTGTTTCGTACTCGCGATGGGATTGCACTTGATTCGGTACCTCATCGGTCTGAAACGGCATACGCCAATAAGCTGCATCATCCTAAACTGTAAAACGGGCATACAAATGAAAATCTATGCAAATGCGACAGGAAATATTCGTGTTAGTGATCAGATTTTGTTCGTGAAGAAGTATTAGTTCAGTTTAGTTGCCTTACAAAATTGAGACTATGACTTTAAGTCATACTCTTGAGTTGATAACTTTGTTATCTCCAAAGTTTGTTATTCCGTTCTAATTATTCTACAAGTTTCATCATTTTCAAGATGGATGAATATCTTTCAATGCATAAAAGTTCCGTTACTAGTCATATATTGTGAAAAATGACGAGGACTATTCCATGCACAGTGTATTTTCCGCACATTGTGTGTCAATGACGTCACTGCAACAATGTTCAACAAAGTGATTGCAAGGGATTACTTGTCAATCAGTTTTATGCAGAATGTAAACACACAGATGTTATCAGTGACATTTTCTCTGTTTCAAAAATAATAATTGGAGTACACAGTAATTGGAAAACCGCAATCTAATTATAACCTATGAAACAACGGATTGCGAATTCACGTTCAGTGAACATTTGTGTCAAAACATCTCTGTCGATTATGACTAATGCATATGACTCTCAAAATCTATTACTAATATGTACATGGATCATATAATAGACAACTAATCAGTCCACAGTAAACATTTCCTTATTTTCCGAACATCGATAACTCGTCAGTGACATTTTTTCTCCAATGTTTACGCAACTTAAGTTTTCTCAAAATGTTTGCGGCACTTTTTTGGATGCGCGAAAAGATGCGCACTGACAAACGTTCGGAACGTCTTTAAGACTTTCTTTCTTGGGGTTTTATAATATTTTTCAATGAGCTTTATAATTGTTGATTTCGGTATCAAATTAAACAAGTACAGTGGCGGACATAAGTCATGGGAGTACTTTTGCATTATTCCCGTGACGCTATCGCAACGGTATGTTCCCAATGTGCCTACAGCCCAGTTTGCCTACACTGCTATCAAAACAAATCCATGCATGGGTGGTTTGTGTATCGGGTTCCTACAACCTATGTTTGATAATGGACTCTTCCACTTGATCCATTTGAAGTAGGTAAAACGACATTTCTTACTTGATAAAGTTTGATATTTATTTCATAAAAAAATTATTCCTATCATACATGTGGTTTTACACATGTCACACTGTTTGGCTGCACTAGAGTAACTATGTTACTACAGAGTCCCTTGCGTCCTCTGACGACGCACTTCAAGTGTGGTTTAAATAGAGGATACTAAACGACCTTCCATTTAATACTATTTTTATTAAACGAGTTAATGATTAAGTATAAAACGAGCGAAAGCGAGTTTGATACCAAATCATTAACGAGTTTAATAAAAAATAGTAATAAATGGAAGGAAGTTTAGTATTCTGTTTATTACTTGACCTCAGTAATCAAGCATTGATTGCCGAAAGTGTACTAAACGAAGCATTTCAGCGACTAAGCCGCCATTGTGACGTCGGTGCCAAGATTGTGACGTCACAACAACACAATATTATGACGTCATACGGGGGAGCGGTATTACACTCGTATAAATATTACACTGCGGTATCTTAATAAATAGAGAATACTAAACGACGTCCCGTTTAATAACATATTTATGAAACGAGTGTGTGGTTTTGTATCTAACGAGCGAAAGCGAGTTAGATACCGATACCATTCACGAGTTTCATAAAAATGTAATTATACGGGACTGAGTTTAGTATTTTATTTATTACTCGCTGAATTATATCACAGAAAATCATGAAAATCGCCGGGATAGCCATTGTCGCTGCGCCGCTAACATTGTGACGTCATGCTTAACGATTGTGACGTCATGTGACGTCAATCAACACGCGATGTTATTACACAATGTGTAATAACTTTGAAGATTTATAAAACGGCGGTATCTTCAACGGCAGAGTAATAAACATATTTATTACATGCTCAACAGAATTTATGTGAAGGCCGCTCAAACAACAAATATCTATGGAACATGAATATGACAACAATAACAGCGACCGTGGTACAAATAATATCAAATCATGACAAACAAAGGTGTATTAGAAATTATGGTGAAATGCATTTGTGACAATTGCAGTCAATAACATAATATGAGCATTTGAGTATAACGTTTGGATTAGTTTATGAATTTGCGAATTGATTTTAATATTTCAGATCCTGTTACAATGGTTAGAGAAGGAGGTCCATATGAAATTATTTCTAGTGGAAAATTGTTTGGGTATTTATCAAAAACATTCTCCTTTGATATTTATTGATAATGCTTTACCTTGAAAGCAAAAGCCCTCTACTCGTTTCTCTATTCTCTATTCTTTAACAGGTAACAATGAGCAGGTTGAATAATTTCATAACAATTGTCGTCTTAGACGCAATGAAAGGTGGTATATATCTAACATCCAGACGTAGCCAAAGCAATAGGTAAACAAGACATGCTTAACCGAAGAAGCATATGTATGACGATTAGCAATATCTAAAGAATACATCATTTCATATGCTTCCAGCGGGTATCGATGAGCAGACATGCGAATAACTCTACCTTACAAGTAATTGGGATCAACTGTTGACTTACGGGTCATACCCATTTTCTGAGAAGGGGGTGTTTTCTCAGTCCCCAAAGTAAATACACATTTTTTGTAGGCAAATTGGGATGTAGGCGCATTGGGATTTAGGCACATTGGCACCAAACCATCGCAACACGGTTGGGAGCTGCTCTCAGCATTGCTGCAAATTTAATGCACCGCCACCGCGATAATTTTGCGTCTCTTCTGCGATACACCTGGGCTGTATTGCGGTAAAGTGGGAGGGGCTTATACGGGCCGGTCTACCCGTTATTTGACCCGCTACAAGCTACTTGGGTAACTTTAAAGTGGGCTGGTCTAACGACGCTGTTAAATGTTCATGTACTGTAAACCTGTAAAATATAATGTGTCGGCGTTTGTTAGTACTTCGAATGACCACCGGGAAAAAAAGGAACGTGTATTTCCTAAGTTTCCATCATTATTTCTTATTATATTGTGCCACGACTACATGTACGTTTGGGATATTATGTGGCCGTATGACATACAAAAATGTACATAGTGTTTGGAGGGGTTCTCCGAAAAACTGCACAATACGGCTGCTTACCCGAACACGAAGGTTACATCAACTTACAAGAAGAATGCATGTACTGTATGCAAAGGCTCTAACGATCAGTCCCGTTAACTCATTAACGCCGAGAGCCGCGTCAAAATAATGAGATGTAAATAAGTAAATTAGATGCTATCCTCAGGAAATCGTTGCTCTTTGTGCAAAAATATACTACGTTTGATAAATGAAAACATTCTGCATATGTTGGTCTTGGAAGGGAAAAAGAATTATTTTAAAAAGAAGGTTATTATAATCTATAATATATCTATAATCTATAATATGATATATAATCAGATGAAACGATTGGAGTCTTTGTTAAGTTACAAATTTTAAATTTTTTAAATCTATGTACACGTATTTATAAATCATTTGTGAAGAATTTGAGGCTAGTGGAAGTGACACTTTGATTTTACCTTTACTTGATTTAAACATATTTATTCATGAAAATGTACAAATCATGAATGGATTAGCCAACAAGCTCCAAAGTGCTTATTTTAAGGCCGCTCCGAAGCAATTACATATGAGAAAATATATATATATACAACTTTATGGTAGTGACACATATCTGATTGCAATCATAGCTTCATAGATAGTGGTTATGCATGAATAACATTTCGCTTGTTTGGCAGTCATTATGAAATATCAAATCGATCGGATTTCATTATGTAATGATGAATAGTCCAATAATCTATTGGAATCACTTAATGAGAGCGATGTGCATCCCCGTAGAACCGTTTTGATACCAAATCCTTTCAGATAAAAGAATGATTTCTGTCTTAATTCTATGTACTTATGGCACGTGAAGAAATAGTGGACAGCGTTTTCGACTGGGTGACCACAGGAGCAGGCCGGGCTTTCGGTCACTACAGTGGAGCCTGAGGCGAGAGTGGATGATCTGGCAAATTTACCTTTATTTCTTGAATGCATCACTTTGGGAATGTCATGTCATGAACTATCAATATGATAATTGCATGTAATTAATATTTTGAACTCCAGTGTTGTCCTACTTTGAATACCATCATTAATATAACAGTTTGTATATAGAACTGGCTGAGCGCATCCTATATCATATATGATATGACGTATTACGTGTCATAATATTGTGTGGTTGTGACGTCACAATGTTAGCACTGCCGTCACAATGGCGGCCAAGTCGCGGAAATCTACTGAACTGGCTGAGCGCATCCTATATCAAGAACGGTCACTAGTGGTCCTGTAACAATGATAGTTTTAGCATACACATTGGGGTTTTTTAAATTCTAAAATAAGCTTCATAGATCCACGATCCTGTCTGCCATTGAATCGATATATATGTATCATCCCAACTGCGGATCCGCCCCATCTTAAGATGGGACGCGTCCCAACTTGGGATTCCAAGTTGGGACGTCCCATCTTGAGATGGGACAGCGGATACTTTAACATGTTCATAATATTCATATTTTATAATGAATTGTGTCAGTGAAACATGTTTTTAGATGATTTTGTTATATTCTTTTCACACCTACGAAGAAAATTTGATATGATGTTCATTTACTTCACTTTCTCATTCGGTTTCATCTGTAATCGAGTAGGAACGATTCAACACTACTCAAACAAGTATTTAAAGTCACATTCGATTACTGATTGAATCACATTTGTTAAGCGACATAACAAAATCAGATCAATATATATATATTTATTTTTGGATAATAGTTTTCAGCATTTTTCAAACGACCAATACACGCGTAGATCGAACAGCTGTAAACAGAGAGAAACCAAACGGCTCCACATTTCGCAGAGACATCTATGTATCTTAGTTTCTTTTAAAAAAGGTTGTATAAATTTTTAACAATCAAAGATATGAAGTTATTCTAAAACGAATCCAAGTTTTACAATACTAGTGATAAATTGCTTTTTTTAAATATATATCTAAAAAACGTACCTGATACAGAAAAACGAATAATCCATGCAAAAAAACTTCTACAAGCAGAAATTAAGGTACTCTCCATCGTTACAATCCAGCACTGAATAGACTGAATGTGTTAATGTGACAGCTTGGCGTGACAGAGGACGAATGATTGGGCACCAATTTGCCCACCGTAGGTAGTGTCAGGCTAAAACAACATATGGAGACACCATAGACCTATGTTGTTTTAACAAATTATTATCATGTTTATCTACTTGGCGACTTGGTTGATTGTATCAAATGTTAAAAAAATTAAAAGTTCCTATTATCGAAGTCTGGTTCCCCAACATTTTAGATATTTTCAACTTGTGCCAACTTAGAGTTCATTGAATATTCCCTAGTAACTCATATCAATATACTAAAATCTATCTTAACGGCGACAAATCTTTGTCACAGAGTGTTAACGAATTCCTAATAATATCTGTTTATCATTTCATAAATGATGCCAACCGATTTTTAAAGCTCTTTCCTAAAAGTACAAAATGACATATAGGTATTTGCTGCCTGTTGCTAATCCTTTTCCTTTATCCTTTTTATCCTTTTTCTATATATATATTCTGAATTTTGTGTAACACATGTTTTATGGAAATAACATACTGTTTAAATTATAGTATTATACTAACTGCCCATTACATGATTACACATATTGCATATTTTCATACAATGAAATATGATAATATTTTACGATAAGCAATGACAGTTTCAATATTAAATTTGTATAAGAAATGACAGTTTCTATATCAAATTTGTATAAGCAATAACAATATGAATCATTAAGTCCTCTGAAGATATTACATTAGTACATGTATGTCAGCACAAAATAACTCGATAATTGTTAGTATATCAATAAAAGTTCATTGATGTGTACTTACAAACCTAATGCCTTTTTTCGGGGAGACATGTTAAGTAGCATATTTAAAGATAACAAAACGATTAGTTAAGTAAACTTTCAGCTGTAAAACAACAATATTACACTGAAATGTAATTCTTTCCTCTCACCTACTCATCTTATTTGACTCAGTTGACCAGTTGATTAACTTATTAGCAGTAACAACACACAAAAATTCTCTCAATTCAACGCTTCTAACAAGCTTAGATAGACGCTTGTACATATAAAAACACAACCTTTTCTCAACTCTGTACCCTGGTTTGTGACAAAAAATCTTGTGAAGGTAAACAAAGTTTATCAATTAATTAACTCAAAGTAAACAAACTCCGTTTATAATCTTCTTGTAGTAATGATAAGAAATGAGTTTATGAAATGAAATATTGTATTTATAAATTAGCATGAAAAAATTGCCTTTGCAATATTGAATATCTTAAACGAATTGTGTTGCAACAGTAGATCGTATTTGTTTGACTTTGTGTTGTATGTTTGATGGTTTCAAAATATAATTTCTATTGGCGCGGCATTAATATAAGCTTCCAGATTGCTTGCAAATCTATTTTCTTATTTTGAAATGAATAAAATATGTTTAAACCATAATTTTCTTTTGTAAATCTTGGAAAGAAAGTTTTAATTTTTTAAAAAATCTATTAAAGAGTCTGCTATTTCCCCATGAATAATCAATGGACGATGTTAGATTTCATTTTGGTATATATAATCGTTCTGTTTATGAAAATTTTTTTTGGAATATATTCAGTGTGGCATAACAACATTCATCGAATAGCAATACAATAACAAAAAAACATAAACTTTTATTGTTGTTTAAGGTTAGGGTTTGATCACGTCTGCTTCCACCTATCAGTGATATTGCCGATAGGGGCCAATGCCTTGATAAATATGAATGATAATCATTGACTAAAACAACAAACGCTCGACGTGTACCTTTGTAGTGTTACAAGCATGCTCATTTACAATTGGTACCCATTCTTGTCACTAATTGGAAGGTGACACACAGGTATTAGTGTCATAACCGAACCGGATGTTTACCAAAATCCCTTCTTCCGGACATCCCCCCCTACACCCCTCCCAACCCCCTCCACCCATCTCTGAACTACCAAGCAGAATGTTTGCCATTTGCACCACGACACTGATCAGATCAAGTGTGATTGGAAAGATGAGGAGGCATAACTGGATTTATTTACTGCACTTCTTAAAAGCATTGACGGAACACGACTTATAGGTTAGTGTTTGTGAATTAGGTCCAAGAAACTTAAAGTTTTAGGTTCGACTATCAAACATAATGAGTATATTGAAATCTTGCTTAACGGAACGGTTTATGTGTAAGAAATTAGCATTCACTAAGAGTGGGTTTTGAGTGTATAATTGAATATAATTTCTTTTTTTTTTTCTATTTGCTTAACATGCTGTCACAATTGAAAATAATGAAATAATTTATAAAATTTTGTATAAAAATTACTTTTGAAATCGTATTGTGCTATGATGAAAGACTAGTATGCGATGAGAGATAGATATAGCCAATAAGTCATTAAAATCAACATGAAAACAAAATATCTTTCGAGGTCCATAAACCGCTTATCTAAAGGATACATGTTATCATGTTTTTACTAAATTCAACATTAGAATAAGAATATTATGAACATGTTAAAGTATCCGCTGTCCCATCTCAAGATGGGACGTCCCAACTTGGAATTCCAAGTTGGGACGCGTCCCATCTTAAGATGGGACGCGATCCCAAGTTGGGATGATACATATACACGTGTTAAGTCATAATTAGAGTTGACAACGTCCCAACAGAATATATATATCACTTGGTCAATATATAGAGGATACTAAACGACATTCCATTTAATACTATTTTTATTAAACGAATTAATGATTGAGTAATAACCGAGAGAAAGCGAGTTTGATACCAACTCATTAAAGAGCATTCACGAGCAAATCATTAATCAAGCATGATTGCCGAAAGCGTATTGAACAAAATATTTCCGCGACTTGGCCGCCATTGTGACGGCAGTGCGAACATTGTGACGTCACAACCACACAATATTATGACACGTAATACGTCATATCATTTCCATATATTCTTAATTATTATTTAGAAAGTTGAAATACTCTCTCTTTCTCTCTCTCTCTCTCTCTCTCTCTCTCTCTCTCTCTCTCTCTCTCTCTCTCTCTCTCTCTCTCTCTCTCTCTCTCTCTCTCTCCCTCTCTCTCTCTCTCTCTCTCTCTCTCTCTCTCTCTCTCTCTCTCTCTCTCTCTCTCTATCTCTCTCTCTCTCTCTCAATGGTGAAATATCACATGTTATATTTCTGTAAAGTATCAAAGTATCAATATTCAGCACCTGCATCTATCTTCATGAAACAATAAAACAATCAAGATTTTATGGCACAAGGCTAGACAGTTTCCGTTGAACAGCGGTGCTTTGAGCTAATTGATCTCGCTGTGGTACAGTGACCAGCGTCTGTGGTCAGCGGCCACGGCGTTGAGCCGTGAAGCTGTCTCGGCATTAATGAATCAATAAGAATACCTTGTCTTAAAACCGACATAGCGTTCGCTTAATTAACATCGTGATTAAAACTTTGAATAACTCGTGTTGTGTATTTCTGTAAAAAGATAATGTTACGCGCGACAAAATCTACCAATATAAGAATACCATACAGAGAGCTATATCCTTTATTAAAGTCTCATCTCAAACATAAAATATTTACATATATACAAAACAATAGAACTTGAGTCATCCCTGTAAGGGATGAAAGAGACTAAACACAAAGAGATGAAGAAAAAGAGATACAACATTGTATGATTAAGAATATATGTACATAGAGATATATTTAAAAAATCAATGTAAGTAACTTTACTTGATACGAATGAAAATTAATATAAATGTTATATTTTAGATTATCAGTAAAATTGGAATAATCGTCACATTCAACGTTACACTTTTTCAATAAACTCGACCTCTCGCGGTCATGTACAGGGTTTTCATCAATCATTTTCACAGAATAAACATACTCTTTATCTTAAATTCTGCCATCACATTGTTCAATCTCAACTCTAATCGGGGCAACTCCTTATTTATGACATTTTAAAGATAGGCATTCAACTAGCCCGGTGAAAACCAATGAAGCATGACTTTGCCTGCGACTACATGAACATGTACCTTGTGACGTAATATACATAGAAGAAGAAGAAGAAGAAGAATATTTTATTGATGTGTCACATGCTGAACATATATATCACAATATAAAAAGCTGTTAAAAGTCAGCACCCAGCCATAAGGCTTACGAGACACAAACATACTATTACAATTACAAATTCATAACAAATACAACAATACATTTACATTGATCACATTTCGCACCACCTTTCACCACATTACCCATTCTTACCCCACCCCACATACACTCTCCATACATTACTGCACTCATAAGAAACCACGAAATACAAACGCATCAGTCAAAAATCAGTCTCACACAGTACACATTCGCCCCTCTCTCCAACAGACACAACCTTTCATTCAAACACAATCACAGACAGTACCCACACGACTCCCGACCCCCACACGTGCGCACACAAACTCTCGGCCCAAAACTGATTCATACCAAATTTAAAACCAAAAACAATACACCCACTCTCAGTCTCACAGACAAAAACATATAATACAACACATGCTAGTAAAACAATTCATGTTAAAAGTATTATTTTTTTTAAAATGTCTTACATTTATAATATTTGTTGGAATGACTTGTTATTTTCACAGCCTTCTCGAGCGACGAAGTTGGAACATGCTGCTTACAGTAGCGGCTAAAGATTTAGAAAGCTGATAATTTTGCATTAAGTATATTAATTTATCAGTAGTGGTTAACAAGGGAAAATCACAATTCAAATCTGTAGCTTGCTTCCATAATCCTGAACGGATATCCTTATTTGGATGACATTCTCCAAGAAAATGGATTTCATTTTCCACAACATTTGCATCACACAGTAAACACAGACGATCGTGTAACGGGGTAGGTGGGCGATTAAATCTTCCAATCTCTATTTCTAAAGGCAAACTTCCACATCTCAATTTAGCCAACAGGCTGCGATGTTGTCGATTTGTTACTTGAGTGAGATACGCTTCTGTATTTGGGCTAGATTTAAACATTCTGTATGTTCTCAACTTATGTCCATTTAACAGACCTCTATCATTCCACATATCGTGCCACCAATTTTCAGTGTCTAAACCAGCTAAACGATCTTTGATCAACTGAAAATCCTGAAATGTTAGCAATTTAACGTCTTTTATGTTCAAATGGAGGGATTGTAACCACAGAAGGATGGTATTATACCAGGATTTACGGTACCCTTTTGACCAGGCTGTTACAGAACTCACGAGTCTCTCGGTGTCTAGAAGTGATAATCTTCTCCAAAACCGCACGACCTCTATACGTTGTAATGTTAATGGTGAAAGCCAGCCCATTTCACCTCTCACTGCTATGTTTGGTGTTTTACCTCCCACTCCAACGAAAAATTTGCACGCACGGTGTTGGACACTATTAATACACTTGAACTCCCTGAATCCCCATACAGCAGCGCCGTATGATAGAATTGGCTGAACTAAGGTACCGTAAAGCGTATTAAAAACTTCCAGTGACATACCTCCCACAGATTTAAATTTTCCAATAATTACTCCAAGGGCTCTACTTGCAGATTTCGCAAGTTCTTTAGCTGTAATATTAAGATCAAGATTTTCATGTAGCCAGAGTCCAAGATACTTATATGCATTAGAATATTCAATAGTATCCATCCCAATTTTAAAAACGTTATCACAACGGGGCACTTGGTTTGTGCGGTAATGTACGACTTTCGTTTTGCCGATGTTGACGAACAGTCTCCATTTAGAACACCAAGTAGATAATAGACAATAACTTACGAGCGACGGGGAATGACAGATTATCTTTCCCGAGTTATATTAATTTCGTAATTCTCGAGCCTTGGCGAGAGAATTACACAATTAATACAACGAGGGAAAGATAATCTGTCATTCCCGTCACGAGTTGGTTATTGTTTATATTACCTATATGTTTTTTTAAATATTAAAACTCGAATATGATAGAAATAATCGTTCCTCTATAAAGGAATAGGTTTGCGAATTTCCAAATTCATACGCGTGTGCTGTGATTTTGTTTGACACTTACCTACGCACGGCTAAATTGTAATTTGTGAAAAAGTATCAAAATAAAAGCTAAATGTAGTTGTTGTTGAACGTTTAATCCTGTTTTCATAACCGTCATTCAAACTAATCACATTTAACAGTTTTCGTTTCAATTTGAAGATGTCAGCGACGCCCTATAGTAATACTACAAGACAGCTGAACTTGTGACGTAACTGATGACACTGTGACGTCATAGCCGCTCGTGTCTATGACGTCATTACGATAGAACAGAACCAGGCGCTTCTGCTCGACTGTTAGCTTAACGTGTTGAAGAACTAATTCAATAATCGCTTATTTCTATGCTCTTGTGCAATGGGGAAGGCATATTTCACGTTGTTTGTGTCGGCACATCTGAGAAATGACGACTTGCAACTACATGGAATAAATAAACATTGCTAAAATATATTCTAAGGGTGAACAAATATACCAGTCGGGAGAAGCTGGAAAGATGAATGAAATAGTCCCGGCACTACGTTCTTTTTCATTGGTTAACAACAACCAATCAAATGCTAAAAAAATGTGTAACTCCCGTGTGACTTACAGGAAACATATTACCCTGTGTCCATCTTCCCATATGGGTAATATATAGTTGTCTTGTGAGGTAGAACTTTATACCAAGGTAATTTGGGGTTTACTGCCTAAACAGCAGTTGTAAAAAATATTCTAGCAACGCCTTATTACAGTATATTTCTGTTTTCAAAACGATTGTAAATTGAACATGATTATTGGTAAACCAATACCTGTACAATATGATGTAGTAATAAGTGGTATAGTATGTTGACGTTCTCTGAATATCGATAAGTTTGTTCCTTATAACTTTAATCATAAGTGATACAAGGAAGTATTTGTATCTTTGATGCCTCGAGTGCTTTTATTTGTATATTTTAGTCAATTAGTGTCAAATAGGCCCAAGATGGCCGGGCGATGTTTTATGTATTTGTATGTTTTACTGTCTTTTATACATGTATCGCTTGACACTTAAAAAAATTATTTATCTTCTTCTTCTTCTTCTTTTTCTTCTGTAATTTACAGCTTGTCGTCTGAGGTACTTGACTCAATAACTATAAGTTTGTATTCGGGACATTAGGTCAAACCGATTTTGGAAATAATAAAAAGGTATTTCTCTCGTTCAAAGGTTTATGATTTAAAACATATTTATTCATGTTTTTGTATAATACATGAATGGATTGGCCAACAAGCTCCGAAGAGCTTATATCAAGGCCGCTCCGATACAGTTACATATAAATAAATACAAACTCATATTCGTGACACATGTCCGATTCACAACTTAACTTCAAAGATAGTGATTTTACATTAATATCATGTTGTTTGCGTGGCAGTCATTACATATTCAAGTGCTTGAAAGGAGTCAAATCGATCAGATTTTATAATATATTGATGCATAGACTTCAATAATTTGTTAAGATCGACGTTTGAGAGCAATGTACATTCCCTAAGTACTGTATTAATACTAAATCCTTTCAAATAGAAGGATGAATTCTGTCTTAATTCTGTGTATTTGTGGCATGTGAAAAAAATAGTGTACGGCGTTTTCAATTTGGTGACCACATGAGCACTCTGGGCTGTCCGCGATATGTCTATCAAACTTTTCGGCATTCAAATCACTACAACGGAGCCTGAGGCGGGAATGGATAATTTGACAAATTCTTGAACCATAATTAAGATCGAAGTTAACATTTGTATTTCTAGATCCACAAAGCTTATTTTTGAAACCAGATAATGTATCGATATTTTGGATGTGCGGATTTAATGAGTTCCATAGTTGTATTGTGTCAGGTAAAAAAGACCTGGCACAAGTCACCGTTCTACACTTCATTGTTCGTACGGATGAATTTTCTCTGAGATTGTAGTCATTCGTACTATCTAACCAAGAGCGACACAAACATTACACAAGCACATCTTTGGCGACATTTTTTATTTTGAGATTATTACATATTTATATCTAAACCTACTGCTACTTAATACGCCTTTTATCACTGGTCGCACTCTTGTATTTACTACACACTAGCGGGTATTTACTACACTAACGAAAAACGACCCATGACACTGCGAAATTTATTGGAGTGAAGATCTTCAACAAAATCACTAATTTTGGTTTTGTGTGATTTTAATGTTTATAGTTTAACAACACATGTGCCGTTAGCGGTAGAATGTTGGGCCCGTGATGTCCAACAAATTTATGTCACGACCTTTAGTTCTCTCATATCATGATCACTGTTATTTATGAAAATATGTTATGTAAAGTTAAGTTCAGTCCAAATCTTATAATTTTAAAAACAATTACCTAATCAATTGCACCAGAGTGTAAATAAATAATTCGTACCAAATAGATCTACAGAAATTGTTTTGGCACTGAACTGATCAGAGAGAAAGACAATGCAAGCTGTTATTCAACAACGTTGTCTGGGGGATGCATCTTAATGAAACAAATATAAATAAATCATTTCTTGTTAATTTTATGTTAAAGAGAATGTTCAGTGAATATTGACAGCAGGTTCACATCGTGTCAGACAACAATATGGTGGATGTCAGCTTATTTCTTTTTATTTAAAACACGCTATTAGCCAAAATATAACTTAAACAACTTACATAACCTTAAACTCTTGTTTATGTTTGTATCTAAATGTACATCTATATTTTATACATGACTATTTTAAGATGTTCATGTGTCTCATAGGCCTTATGGCCGGGTGGTACGATCTTTTACAGATTTTACTTCACGTTGTACCCAATCGACAAAATGTACCACGTGACACATTAATAAAATATTTTTCTTCTTCTTCTTTAATCAAGTAATCTTTCTCTCATTATCAAAGGTACGCCAGTACTTACATAACCTCGATTATGGTATGCCAAGCCGTTTTATGACTACTCGCCTACTAACCTATCCCGCGTCCATCAGTTGCTAATTTAAGTGTGTATTCAACAGCTTGTGTTGCGCTCATTGTTTATTGAGGATCTAAGTGAAGAGAAAAAAACTGAAATCCGAAAACTCTCATGCGCTTTCCTTACGCACAGAAAGACAACTGTTCAAAACGACTTCACATCGTTAAGATATAAGGCATGGTTAAAAAAGAATAGAATCACAGATATATTAAAAGTGTGAAATTACCAGCATCGGTTACCTGCATTGCCCACTCTGAACAGTTAACATTGTTAATATAGTGAATTAAATGTTCGTTTGGGTAATTATCTTATCTTTGTGTATACATTTGAATGACGATTTGTCAAAATGACGGTTAATTGCGCTTAGTCTAAGGTTATGCATTCTAAAGGAGCTGTGGTTGTTAAAACTATTATGTCATTTTTCTGAGGTGGTATGAAATAAGAAGTTGTTGACAGTCATGTTTACTAAGGACTTATTTTGTCGGAACAATAATGCGGTAATCGGAGATGTAGGATAGTCCACTACAGTTGTTAACCAGTGGAGGAGTGTGACGAAGGTTTTCAGACATCTTTGTCATGCAAAATATTGATAGTGTAAGCGGTAAAATTGTTAGGTGGAGTCATCCTTAAGCAATACGGTGTAAACGAATTTGAATTTTAGAGTTTGTAATTTGTAAGTTTTCAGATCTTTACCTCTATCATGTTAAGGATAATAACGTAGTATCATTTTCTTCTTGTTGTCTCAAAGGTTTCTGAGGGTGTTTTTAATGAGTTTGTCAGAAGGTTGAAACGTGATATACTAGTATTACCAAATACATGCAAACAATTATTTGAGTTGTTTTTCATAACATGATAAATACGAGACATTTTCAGTTAATTGTAAATATTACGAGTTTGAAATAAGACTGACATATGGTGATAATAACAATTTTATTAGTAAAAAATAATCTGACGGAGATGGTAAGTCCCTACCATATGTTAACTAGTATTAGGTATCGAGCGACCAATGTGCATAAGGCTTTTCCATCTCAAAAAATAATTGAGAATGGCTACCGACTTTAACGTTAGAACCATTATTATCAATGAAATGGCAATTTTTACATATAACGCGCATGCAATAGGAAAACGTGTCACGTTACTAATTTGATACTATCATAATTTACATTTAAATAACTCACGATTTCCAGATACAGTAGCGCTATGATATTTTCAAAACCAAAACTTGAATTGAAATGAAGGAGTTCACCAAAACGCCTATCGCCTCGTGTTTCGATACATCTATATATGTTATATATGAGATAAGTAAAATATGCAACACATAATTGGTTCATTCCTTTTGATATTCATTTTCAAAATCATATGATCCGGCATGAACATGAAGAAATACATGTATACATTGAGACATTATATATCACCTCAGATAAGAGAATTTTCAACTGTACACCTGTCATTTTGATTAAGGAAAGTGTGTTGATCAGAATATTAAAGTTAAAAGTAAAATTAGAGTTAAATTTTTTTTTACAATATTTGTGCAGGTTAATACAGCGTGTCTGTGAAATATCAGAGGTATCACATCATCCTTAAGGCTTTCTAACCTAACTTTTACGTATGGATTCATACGCTCTTTTACAACCATGATAGACTAGTTTAAATATATGACCATTTACACATCAACTATTAGTTTGTGATGTAGTTTCTTTGCAAGATATTCGGCAGGTATTTGGCAAATTACAGTTATATGTAATTGGAGAGTCTGGTTTACGTCACACGACAATTAACATTACATAACTAAGTAATGCAATCCCCTACTCCCGCTGCCTTACTAGAGCTAGCCGCTCCCCCGCCCTTCCGCTCAGTTCTTGCTCTCGTCATTCCTGAATTCGCTTGTTAATTTGGTTTTTAAAGTACACAGGATATCAATAGATGAGTGTTAAATTGTGTTAGAAGAGGCACAGTATAATATGTGTGCGGAGATTCACTGACTTTAGGGTAGACTAGTTTTGTAAAAAGAACACCGCATGAGCGTTTTGATCAATTGACAATAGGTTCATATTGTTTATAGAGGGGGATATTGTCCTTGAAGTTGGAAGGATTGTAAATTGTTTTTATTTGTAAGAAAAACATTACGTTTGTGTAAGTATTGTTTGATATTAATATATCTTAGCGAAACTGATGTTTTAAGTTGCCCTTTTGGGTAGCCAATCCAAAAAGAGATTTATCTAATATATTTCAATAACATATTGTTTTAGTAATACTAACATAAATATTCTATTTGGTGACATTCTAACAAATATCTCTCTATGTCCTTGTTTCTTTTTCTTCTCATTCATTTACCAACATTTCTACCAGCAAAACACTGAAATACGACTTGCGAAACATAACGACTTTTATCCTTAAGGACCACCATATTTTATTGATAACACCTTCTTTATTGTGAGTTTTTATTCAGAAAATATTGCCTTCCTTATGTATATCACTTCAAAATGTCTATCAAACTTTTGTTCAAAGTTTTCAATATTCGTTCATTTTTTGAGTGTACATGGTACATACGTGTCCCTTTAAAAGTCCGTTGTTGTTATGTATCTCGGTAAAATAGAGAAATAGAATTAAGTTGTGGATTTACAGAACTAAATGGTGAATATAATATTATATAAAAAAAGTTAGAGGGAATAAAAAAGGTAAAATGTACAAAGTAAATACATTTAATGAAACATAATTAAACTTGGAAAGAATAAGTAAACTAAAATTAAGTAGATATATAAGGAATCAACACAGCCGAGTTTGCAGATGTCGAAGACAAAGGGGGGGGGGGGGTGTGTGGTATGTGAGTCACATAACAGAGCCCACGGGTTGAGGGGAAAGGGAAGATGATACGATAACCCTTGAAAGCTTTCCTTTCCGAATACACTTACGACACCTTCATGCAATTGCCTCATCGGGGCTAATTAATCACGTGACCTTAGCTCCGCCTGCTCGATAAATGCACTGAACCGTGCGCGTGGCTTTTGGCGATAGACTCGCAAAGTCCCCGCAACCGACACGCGATATTGGCGTGACTTGACCGCGACACGACCGGATTTCATTAACATGGCTAGTTGATAACATTCAGCATCAGAGCAAAAGTCTATTCTATTCTATATGTTTACACTTCCTTATTTCACATCTTTTTGTACCTTCATCTCTTTTTATAAATGAAAGATAGTCCAATCAACGACAAAATCACTGATGCTGATGATAATATCTGTATAAAAAATTTCATGAATTTTCATGAAAAATACTATTGAATTAAACAAATGTTTCTAGATTTATATCAAAAGATCTTGACATTGTAAGTTCATTGATACTGCCTGTCATTGTAATCCATTTAAATTATTAACATATATAATAAAACAATTTTTATAATTAGATAAAATAAATAATTAGAAGGTAAATAGTTGCGTTTGTAAAATTTCCGGGATTCATTGTTATTCAACACCCTCAAATTAAGTTTAAAACCGACGGCGTCAAAATTGTAGATTATGGTTGATGATGGACAAATTCTAAACATTAAGATTTATAACAAAAAAAGCAAATGAATTGACAACTTATTCCGGAACTGAATTAGGAGAGTGAATAGGGTTTTTAATCATAATTTACAAAGAAGAATATTAGCAATGAAATTTATACCTATTTGATATCTATATCATATAATTAGCCTTCTTAATTACTTCACTACAGCTGAAGCTGAACATCCCTTGAAACCAAAAATGCAACATAGCAAAGTTAAATCAGTGATTTGTTTTAGATCTCACGTTGTGTCAGGCTTATTTATTTTGTTGAATAGAGTTTGAACAAATATTGAATATCAAATCGTAAGCGTATTCCACCAAGCTTGACTTGAAACGTTGAAAAGTTAAAAACTTTAAGTTTGATATTAGGAGAGGGTTTCATTTAGGAGAGGGTTTCATTAAGTTGGATAACTTGTACCCAATCCTTTCTCTGAATAAAATATGTTTAAATCAATCAAGTTTGATATTAATGTCTTGGTTTTAAAGAAGCGTGATCCGATGATACTGTTTTGGTGGCAGGGAGCGTGATATTCCTCTCAAGTCAGCTAGGCCTAGCGTGTTACAGATGATTACACTTTTGTCCTCATCCACGATTTCTGTAACTCACTCTTACAGAAAGGAGTCTTTTCTGAGAAATGTCCACGGTCGCTCTGTTGTAACACTTTTATCAACTGAAAGTCGTGTACACGCATTTCCGGTTTAGCCGCCATATTCATGGAAACGTGTTCGAATCACTGTTTGGACAATATTTCTTAATAACACTTTAGATGAATTATTTCACTTTAATGACATTAGGTTGTAGTGAAAGACGTAAATAGATATTAATTCTTAATTGTATTCATTGTATTCTAAGTCAGTTGGTCTCAACACTGTCTATTCAAGTCAATTTTAACAAAATGTATCAATAACGTTAAGTGGGGACGTTGAATGAAATGTAAGAACGTTGACATTTGAGATATGTTAAGAGGAAAATTGTTAGAATCGTGACTATGAAGACGAAGTTTTTTTATAATCTCAATACTTTAGGCATTAACAAAAAAGGAGCTAAAGTACTTTTATTCAACACAGACTTGAAGCAATTTGAAATGAAATTGAATGCTGTCATGATATAAGATTGAATATTACGAAGCAACCTTTTCATTTTCATTCACTATAATTGATTTGGATTTATTGGCAGTCAAAGTTGACAGCCTGTAGAAATGAGCGTATGTATACGATTCAGTGAACACAACTGGTATAATGACTAAGATACAATTATTGCATATGGACTGATTTCACTTCTATGGATATAAAGTCATAAACAACCAAAAGCATTCGTACTCACTCAGGTAAGTTTGTGATATATCCGTGAAGTGTAAAGGAATTCTATCCACAGCACATATAATTTGAACCCGATGAGGTGGCCAATATTTGCAAGTGTGAGTCATATACAAACAATCCACCATGAATCGTCCAAAATATAAATCATCTTCTTCCAATATTCATTTGTTATGAATAGTTAAACATTTGGAACATAACAATTGAAGATTAAGTAGTAGTAGTTATATCCTAAAGCACGAAATCGTAGATGAACATAGTCAGTTCTCCAGAACACGTCCGCCATCCCTCGTGACGTCACAACAGTCTTTAAAACTTTGCGTACAGATAACGACAGGATAAATCTGCGCCAGTCAAATCACTGTCATTCGTGAAATGAAATGAAATAAAACTACAATGGTTAAACACAAAAGTATATTTAGTTACAAAATGCATCAGTTTACTCACAGCTAGTATATAGACAACTCTCAACTGCAATCACAGATTGTCTTGTTACTCAAACTAAGTGTCATCGAAACCTGTTGCTAACTCCGATAGGGTTGTTCCTCCTGCTTCCTGTTGTGATGTATAGTGTGATGTCAAGGCCAAGAAATAGCTTCCTTGTGTACATGATGTGTGTACACGATATGTATAAATGTTACCTAACCCGATGTGCATAGTATTCGATGTGTATGTTGAATCTGTGTCTCTATGAGTTAAGGATGTAACGATAGATCGAACTATCGGTTTATTGCTATGTTAGCTGTGTTGATAGCACAGTACCGATAGTCCTTTTTAAAAACATTCAATATGATCGATAGCACGGCTAACTATCGATACATTTGATAGTCAAGTTAATCTGGTTGTTTACTTGAATCTATAAGTGAAGTTGCTTACAACTGAAGCATTTAGATAACAGAAAATGCTGGGATAGATCTCTGTTAAGAATGGCGAACTACATGCTCAGAGAATATTAGACAGACTCTTAATCGGTGAAAACAAAGTGGGCAATCTGCCTTAATGTAAAACTTTTGACACTTTTATTCTGAAATTTGTGTGATTTCATTTATTGATAAACTAACGCAACAGTTATTGCAATAGTAGGTCGGAATAGACTATCGCAATAGTTGTGGGCCAATAGTTCTCCCTAGTATTTATACACATACACAAACAAGTTCATTGTAAACATATAATACAAGTAAGCACATTGGGTAAGACAACACCTAAAAACATACATACAGATTACATACAGAGAGTAAGTAAACATGCACCTATTTCACATGAATACAGACTGGACATACACATACAGACAGGGTCAAGGATCTTCAAAACCTGTTGCCATTGGCTCACTATGAGAGGGCGGTTCCCCTTGCCATACCGTTATGATATATAGGGTGATGTCGCATTGTTTATATAAAGTGTGTGTACGCAATCTGTATAAATGTTGCATACCGCGATGTGCATTGTGTTCTATATGTATGTTGACCCCAGCGTCCCAATGTGTATGTCTACTCTGTATTTGTGTAAAATGGGTGATTGTTTACTCTCTGTATGTAATTTGTATGTATGTTTTGAAAAAATCCTGTACATGCAGATATAGCTTGTGCTGAAGATAAAAAAAACCGTTAAGTATTAAGGAAACTTTTTACAACACCTATTTGACTTACATATAAAAAAACATAAAGACAGTATATGCAATAATCCTTTGCATTACGCAACATCTCAGTGAAACACACGGAGGACGTTTTGGTTACTTACATAATGAACATCATGCACTAATTGCAAACACTTTCTTGGTCGATATGTTTTCAAACCATTGTTTAATTGAATTTAGAAAGAGACGTAAACAGGCTACGTAAAAAGGTAAAAATGGCCAAGAAGCTGATGTTTATGTTTTCAACAAGCAAGTAAATGAAATAAATAACTTGACGTTTTAAACAGAGGAATCAATCTTGATAATTTATCTCACAAATCAGGTAAATTAAATTCTAACAATAAAGCATCTAAGCGGAAATTTGTTAGACTACCACAAGAAATTCTGGCACAGTTTCGCCACGGCTGTTATTATTTAGTTGAATAATTAACCTTATGTCATGTGATGTTTGCCAACATGTATAAATCTAAACAAATAAGTATAATATACTTTAAGTTTTACAACAGTTCATAATTTAATCATGATGGTATCAACCTGTTTGTATTTTTTGATTTAGTATCAATGTATGCATGTGAACATCGTCATGTATTTGGGAACGTCATTGACATAAGCCAGTATGGCTTTGCCAATCGTTTATTTTCTTTAATCAACTTTATCAAACCATTGTCTCTTTCAAAACATTTAGTAATTTAAAGTTATCTAAATTAACAAATAATGACAAATGTGCTATTTTGTGATGGTATTTATTCGAAGAAGGACTTTGAATCGAAGTATTTCAAAACGTGTATAATTCCCAATCAAAATGAATTTCAGATAAATTCTAGAGTAAGCCCTGGGTATTCTTCAAGAAAGCCCTGGGCATTCTTGGAGCACGCCCGGCAAACTGACAAAAGACAGAGGTATTGTCACACAGTGTGAGATGTTATACTAGATAACAATATGATATGTTAATTAGATACAAACGAATCATCCACATATGTACTAAGTTCTACTAAAGAGCAGAATCAATATGAATCAGGGAGAACTCTTTGGACTTTATTTTTCTGGTCAGAGTTTTGCACTGCACAAACTACCACACCTAGGTCCGTGTCAGTACGAGTCTTACGTGTCGCACTGACCACCTGTACATCCATAAGTTTGAGTCCACCCGTGATTGATTTACTCTATAACACTATCTAATCTAATCTAATATTAAGGTCGTCAGCTTCTCGTCTACCCTACGGCAGATTCAAATGATGACCTCTGTACTACTGTCTCAGAGTGCTTCTAGTCTCCAGATCTTCACCACTGCGCTGCACTATTGTCTTCGTCGGCGGCAAGGACATCGCACAACTCTCCGACAACAGAGTTGCAAAAATACCTTCCCTGGCCATTAAATAGAACTATGCAGACTCTTAACCTTTAGAAATGTGAAAGAGAGAAGTGAGTAGGCATTTACTTGATATTGTCGAACTAAGTGTTTTAATATGCTTATTGACAAGACAGCTGGAAACATTTTATTTTTCTTAGGTAGGTTTCGACAGGATAAAATTTACAAAATGATAGAAACTCAAAATCTATCTGTAATTCTACATGTCCTATAAAACAGAAACAGCAAAACAATAACATTAAAAAAACCATTTCAATAGACGAAAATGAGGACTGTACAAAAAGACAATGGAGAGAACTGAAGCAACTACGAAAAGCTAAAAGTAACTCGGTAGCATAAGTTCTTAACTACTTTCAGAAACTTCTTTATTTTACTGAATATCAAACAACCTAAGAACATACAGCCTATACTGAGCACACGATAAAGAGGACCCATAACCTGGTGTCGTGAAATGTGTCGCCAGGAAAGGATGAACACTTGAAGCGGATGCACATTTGAAGCGGTCATGTCGGTAGAGCACCCACTTCTACGATGTACGTCGGTCCGGAAGTCGTTTCATTTAGAGGGCCGATCAGACCAACCAACCAGCGGTGAAAAATATTCGTCACAGGCATTTAGAGCGTTTACTCAATAATCAGTTTTGAAAATGAACTCAAATATTAACTTTTAATCTGCAAATGTTGTGGCGTTAAGCCGTCTCGAACTCGTATACTCCATTCACATCTACGCCGAACTCCGCCGATCATACTGCTGGACCATTGTTGACAAATATGCAATTTTAGAGACTGACATAAATATATAAGGTATGATTTTTATACAGTTAACGTAAATATAATTAATTCAGCCCAAAACAGTCCATACACCTCAATCGGTCAAATCACCATAATTATAATTAGTTGACAGTTTACAATAATGATAAAACTCATCACAACCACCTCCCATCCCCCAACAGGTGCCACCAGGACCCCCTTACCCTTTTTAATTTTAAGTTTAGTCAACGTATTCAGTTTAAAAAGAAAGCGTGACGTCACACCCCACCTCATCCCTTACCCCACACCACATGATCGCATCGCCACTTAAAACCTCAACTAAGACATTTTTGCGGCCCTCGAAATGTGCATCCCTCTCAATTAGAAAAGGTCCATCTGCCTCTGCCTTGACGTAACCAAATATTTTTATGCAAGTAAATTTTCTAAAACTTTTAATTACTCAATTCAATTTCAATTCATTTCCGGTACTGAAAGGCCACAGGCCTGTAGTACAATACTTGCATGTATTAAAATGTACACGCCTAGATACTCAACCTTAACTTGACAACAATTAAGTGTAATTTATATCATGTTTCTTGATAAATTCTGATCTAAATAACATTGCATATTAAACAAACATGGACAGTTTTTGCAGCACTGTATGATTTGTGTTATTCAACAATTCAACGAACTTGAAAAGGTTTGTATGGACAAGGAAATATCTTTTTATTTATAACTTTCTTAGAAAATTGTAGACAGGGCAAATTAAAACAAAATTATATTCATCTTCTATTTCGATAAGATTACAAAGTTTACAAATTCTATTTTCATTTTGGATTGATTTGAATCTTCCACTCTCGATGAATTAGTCATGTGAAGAACGTCTAAAAGCTATACGAATTTTTTTTACATTTACACATGAGAGATAGATTTCTGACTCCAAGGTACATTTAAACATTCTATATTACAGGCATTTACTGGAAAGTGATATCTTTTCAAGCCATTCTTGTAAATAACTATCTTTTAGTCTTCTTGTTAGTTGAAAGATAAATCTATCATTCGAGTCTACATGTTGGTCTAACCATACGAAACCAAACCCCTTTGAAAACAGGAACATAGTTGATTTTAATCAGATTGTCGAAATCCATAAAAGTTTTCTTTTATTACCTTTCTTTAACTTTTCGTGTCTAGCCTTTCAGTATAATGTGGTTATATTATTAAATTCTTCTTACGCCTTTTTCTGTAAATTAAGCTGTCATGGTTTGATTGATATTAAAAGTTCACGTTTGTGTCCAATGTAAGAGCAAACGGTGCAAGATTCGTATCCGACTTTACTTCAGATATTTCCAAAGCTGTTGTTTTCGACAAGTTTCTATTACCTTATTTGTGAGGAAGTTATTATTTTTAGAAATAAATTATATTTTCCCTTCTGTTTGGTTATGAGGGGTGAAATATCTCTGCATGCCTGCAGTACTCGGTCAGCTGTAACCTGCATGTTTTTCTTTTCTTTTTCCGGTTGACAAGTTTAAAGATATAAATAGTATAATCGCCATGGTTACAAATCAACTCGCCATGATACAAATTCTTCTTAGATGTTGTAGTCAAACCTTCATATGTCCATGTTTGTCCAAGTCAACATTGTTCTAGCTTTGTCAATGCTACTTTATGATTAAGTTTCAAACCGGTAATAGATACAATGTCAGAAACATTTCAGATTTATACTGAAGTTCTATACTGATGTAAGTGAGAAAAATATTTTAAAAAGAATTGTTATGTGATTCTGTATGCACCCCAGTACATTTACAGGATGATCTGTACATTAAAAACATTAAGATGATTTGAACAGATGAAGGATTTCAACGCCAAGTATGTTGTATAGTCAGAAGTTGCACATGTGATTAATAAAAGAACTGAGAGTTACTATCCCTGAAAACACCTGTTGATTGCAGACTATAGCAACAATGTGACTGAACAATATGATCATCATTTATTCAATACTTATAGGCCACAGGCCTGTAGTACATTTGTTGAATACATTATTATCTGTACAATGGATGTAACGTTAAATCATGATATACATCATACCATATAATATCTGCATTTTGTATAAACATGAATACAATTCATTTTAATCTAAGTATTCATCATATTGTGCCTGTATAAAGAGGCATAGAATATATACATAGAAAAATTCTGAAGAATATTACTATTTGTATTTGACAACAATGCCACGAATTTTGTTTATATTAGGATATCTGAAATAATATGCTTTCAAGTATTTGTCCCTAACATGTGAATAAACAGGACAAATAAGTAAGAAATGGTATTCATCTTCTATTAAATTCAAATGACAAAGATTACATATTCTTTCTTCACGAGCTTTGTTGACATAGCGCCCTGCCTCAATACAAAGATCATGTGAGGAACATCTGAAACGTGTTAGGGCTATTCGGAATTTTTTTACAGTAACTTTTGTTAATTATTCCTCCATGATTATTTCAGATTTAATCATTCTATAATAGAAGCACTTATTTGTTAGAGTCATCGATGCTGACCATGTCTGCAAATAGATATCTTTCAAACGCTGCTTTAATGATGATATAAAACTTGCTTTTGAATACACATTTTGTTTGTTCCAAATATTACCAAAGCCACAGTTAAAAAGTAATTCTCTTACACCTGACACCCAATTTCTCTTACCATTGTTATCATAAACTATCATCATGTCATAAACCTTGTTTGGTAATCTGTATGGATGCATCTCAATAAGTCTTAGCCAATAATTAATAACTTTAACATTTGAATCTACATAAAAAGGAAATCTTCCACATTCTCCATATACCATCAGACTAGATGTGTTTATTTTCACATCTAAGTACTTTTTACAGACATATAAATGAATCTTTTCTATGACATCAACGTGTTGTAAACCCCATATCTCTGCTCCATACAACAGAATTGGGAGTATCTTTGCATCAAATATTTTAAAAAATAAATGGTATGAAGTATTCTCTAAAGCCTTTAGATTCTTATATATGCATATGAACACTTTCTTTGATTGTATAGCAGCTTGATTTGAATGCCTATGCCATGAGAAATGTCTGCTAAAATGAACCCCAAGATATTTGTAGAAACCTGTAGTTTCAATTTTTTCTCCTCTAAAATACCAATATTCATTACCTGATAGCTGGCTTCCATTTTTGAATACAAGAATTTTTGTTTTATTCATGTTTACTGATAACTTCCATTTGTCACAATAAGAGCTAAGTTCATTCATTAATTTGGCTCTGTAATCCTTTGATTGCGGATAAGAAAAGAATAATGTCATCTGCAAACAATAATAAAAATATTTGGGTAATATCAGGGTGTAGCTGAATGCCATGTGTACAGTTGGAATTGATTTGAGCTGCTAATTCATTTATGAAAAAGGTAAACAGAAATGGGCTTAAAATGCACCCTTGCCTCACTCCTAGTTGACTAATAGAAGTTTCAGAAATCTCATTATTATTTCGCACACAAGCCTTTACATTCTCATAAATGCTTCCCAATGGTTTATTCATTTTGGCGCTAAGGCCATGAGATCTTAAAAGTTTCCATAGTTTATCTCTCTGTACAGAGCCAAAAGCCTTTGCAAAGTCAACAAAGAGCACATAAAATCTCCCTCCTTTGACACTGAGGTATCTGCTGACCAAAGCTTGACTGAACAATAACACACATATTTCCTCAAATCACGAACATGAAACAGAAATTACCAGAGGTTAATAGTAATCGATGCTCAAGCAATGCATCCGATGGAAAGTTAATAGGAGTCTTATCTATGTCAGAATACAGTTTAAAAAGGTACCATACCAGCCAAAAAAAATGACATATCAGATGATAGGACATAAGGTTTTACAGAATATTTAAAATTCCTTTTAAGCACTTCATTCTGAAATTAAATTACAAATCTATCTTCACATGGCCTCTTTTTGGACCATTTACTGACAAAACATTAAAGAGGCACTCCGTGAGTTGTTTGGGTCATATATACCAAACTTAATCAATGGTGTCATTTGATCGAGAAGTATCGACTGTTACTAAAAAGACACATTTTAAAGCTTGTTGGTTTTCTTACAGCGACAATATGAAGGTAGAACGTCGAAATTATGATCGAAAACCGGACAGTGGCGCGCGTCAAAGAGTCAAACGTAATTTTGGACACTTATCTAAAACAGCCAAGAGGGCAGTTAGGAGTTAATAGTGTTTGTTAAGTTATATAACTAGTATCCATGTATATTGGACGTGATATCTATACCTCTCTCCATTTATAAGGCTGTTTTTAGATTTTTCATGGAAAACCAGTATTTGTCATATATGTCTTTTGGACATGAAAAGTTAAGATGTTTTGATTTTATATCAACAGATATAACATTTAGGTTCGTATCAAAGGTAAATAATATGTTATGAAAATCACGGAGTGGCTCTTTAAACTGGGACTGTTGTAAAGGTTGAGATACAAATGCACCAAAGAGAAAATAAGTCAAAACTCATCCCTAACACATTCCAAGTTCTTGCTGTCAAAGAAGTATCTTGTTGATCACAGCAATAGTAAATGTAAGTTAAAGTAAGAAATTGGTAGAAATCGAATATTAGCGGTTTCTGTTATAGTTATGCTTTAAACTTACGGAACGCCATAGGAATAAAACATTTTAGGGTATTTCCATCATAACTGCTGTTTTCATTCCTTTTATGTGTGACATAACAGTAAGGTGTTTTTTGTATTTGCGGAGGAAGGGGGATGATGATTGAAGTCATATTTTAATATACGATTCAATTACGTGATCCCTAGAAGTGTAATGTATGTTAATAAGTATTCATTCCAAGCATTGCATTAGTGACTATTTCAACAAAAGTAAGAAGATAGTCATAAAGTCACAAATAATCAGATTACTAATTTATACTGTGTGCGAGACATTAAACAAAAATGCCATTCTTGAATTCAGTATTACACATTACACCTGTTATGTAAACAGTCTTAGTACAATAGGACGTATGTGCACTTAAAATACATGTACGCCTATTGTTCGTTTTCATATAGTTTACATAAAGGCCTATTGTAGGGGTTATGAAAAAAGAATGTGAATATATTTTCAATGTTTAAACCATGGTGTGAGAGGTGTTCCATAAGAGATTATTCGCAAGTTGAAAAAAATACATGCAGATTAAATGTTGTTATCTTACTCTTTAAGTATTTTTCAAACTTCAGGAGCTATCTTCTGTTATATTTCAGTATCATGATACCCATTCTGTGGTTCCGTTGTCTTCCAGTTCATGGGTCATGATACCCATTCTGTGGTACCGTTGTCTTCCAGTTCATGGGTCATGATACCCATTCTGTGGTTCCGTTGTCTTCCAGTTCATGGGTCATGATACCCATTCTGTGGTACCGTTGTCTTCCAGTTCATGGGTCATGATACCCATTCAGTGGTACCTCTGTCGTCTAGTTCATTGGTCATGACACCCATTCTGTGGTACCGTTGTCTTCCAGTTCATGAGTCATGATAACTATTCAGTGGTACCTTTGTCTTCTAGTCCATGGGTCATGATACCCATTCAGAGGTACCTTTGTCTTATAGTTCATGAGTCATTATACCCATTCTGTGGTAGCGTTGTCTTCAAGTTCATGGGTCATGATACCCATTCAGTGGTACCTTTGTCTTCTAGTTCATGAGTCATGATACCCATTCTGTGGTACCGTTGTCTTCCAGTTCATGAATCATGAACTCCACTAGATGGAGATCAAAAACAGTTTTACCGATTTGTCAACATGCAAAACGAAAACAGTTTTAGTGTAAAGAAATGGAAGTTTATTTGTGAGCATTGAAGTGTATCAATGACTAACTCCCAATCGGATTAAAATAGAGGTATTAGATGTGTAGCTCATCAGTCTTTGCACTGTTTACTATCTGAGTGTGAAGGTTAACATTTGAAACACCCACGCATGCAAAAAATATTACGGTTCCACAATGTTTCGAGTACATAATCACGATAAATGGTTATCAGTACTTGATTCAAAATGACTCTTGCCTTTGTCACCATGTACCTTGATTTTCCGTTGACTTAACAATTCTTAAAACGATACAAAGTTTAATGGTTGTTAGAGCTATTTACAAAAGCAATATTATAATTGTAAGACTAAGTCGTTACTGTTTTCATCGGAATTTCAAAGCATCAGTCGCTGAGTTGTTGGAATAATATCAAAGCAAACGCCATTTAATCAAGAAGTACCGACTGTTGTTGGAAAGTGTAAGTCTAAGGGTAACCGGTTCAGTGTAATGTCAAATATATATAGACATAGACATTAAGTCAAGGCAGGGGTATTTTTTCATGTTATGTAACCAGTGTTAGTACAATAGGACGTATGTGCACTTAAAATACATATACGCCTATTGTTCGTTTTCATATAGTTTACATTAAGGCCTATTGTAGGGGTTATGAAAAAAGAATGTGAATATATTTCCAATGTTTAAACCATGGTGTGAGAGGTGTCCAATTAGAGGTTATTCGCAAATTGAAAACGTTACATGCAAATTTAATGTTATGATCTTACTCTAAGTATCTTTCAAACCTTCAGGAGCTAGCTTCTATTATATTTCAGTATCATGATACCCATTCTGTGATACCGTTGTAATCTAGTTCATTGGTCATGAACTGCACGAGGTCGAGATCAAAACAACTTTCACCGATTTGACAACATGCAAAACGAAGACAGTTTTAGTGTATGAAAAATGCAAGATTATTTGTGAGCATTGAGGTGTATCAATGGTTAACTCCCAATCGGATGAAAATAGAGGCATTGACATATTAAACATATTTGTATTTCAGCCATGAAGCATCATAATGCTGGATGCAGTTTGTAATGAGTTTAGGATAATGGATTTTAATAGAGTTGCTCAAAGAATAACATCGGTACAGTGTCGTCCTATAATGTCATATTCTTCTGTATGTTAAGGTAAAAGCTTGATCCTACATACTAATCGATGGTTTCCACATATCATCAAAGAATAACACCGGTACAGTGCCGTCCAATAATGTCATATCCTTCTGTATATAAAGGTAAAAGCTTGATCCTACATACTAATCGATGGTTTCCACATATCATCAAAGAATAACATCGGTACAGTGTCGTCCTATAATGTCATATCCTTCTGTATGTTAAGGTAAAAGCTTGATCCTACATACTAATCGATGGTTTCCACATATCATCAAAGAATAACATCGGTACAGTGCCGTCCTATAATGTCATATCCTTCTGTATATAAAGGTAAAAGCTTGATCCTACATACTAATCGATGGTTTCCACATATCATCAAAGAATAACACCGGTACAGTGTCGTCCTATAATGTCATATCCTTCTGTATGTTAAGGTAAAAGCTTGATCCTACATACTAATCGATGGTTTCCACATATCATCAAAGAATAACATCGGTACAGTGCCGTCCTATAATGTCATATCCTTCTGTATATAAAGGTAAAAGCTTGATCCTACATACTAATCGATGGTTTCCACATATCATCAAAGAATAACACCGGTACAGTGTCGTCCTATAATGTCATATCCTTCTGTATGTTAAGGTAAAAGCTTGATCCTACATACTAATCGATGGTTTCCACATATCATCAAAGAATAACATCGGTACAGTGTCGTCCTATAATGTCATATCCTTCTGTATATTAAGGTTAAAGCTTGATCCTACATACTGGTCGATGGTTTCCACATATCATCAAATAATAACACCGGTACAGTGCCGTCCTATAATGTCATATCCTTCTGTATATTAAGATAAAAGCTTGATCCTACATACTAATCGATGGTTTCCACATATCATCAAAGAATAACACTGGTACAGTGCCGTCCTATAATGTCATATTCTTCTGTATATTAAGGTAAAAGCTTGATCCTACATACTAATCGATGGTTTCCACATATCATCAATGAATAACACCGGTACAGTGCCGTCCTATAATGTCATATTCTTCTGTATGTTAAGGTAAAAGCTTGATCCTACATACTAATCAATGGTTTCCACATATCATCAAAGAATAACATCGGTACAGTGCCGTCCTATAATGTCATATCCTTCTGTATATAAAGGTAAAAGCTTGATCCCACATACTAATCGATGGTTTCCACATATCATCAAAGAATAACACCGGTACAGAATTGTCATAGTCACAAAAACCTTTTCTAATACATTGTATTCCAAAACGGTTGTAACAGCTTCTGAAAAGTAGCAATGCTTTCCTGTACTTTGTATTATTGATGTTTATATACATACATTTCAGAAGTAAATGATGTTTTTATTGTGGAATAGAATTGCAGCGAGACTTTATTTGAAAGTTCTGCGTGCCAGTTTTGTTTTGCACAATCAATTAATCTTTCCTTGAATATATTTAAAAATATAACTTTATCCCCTACTCCCTGTTGTACCCAGACATGTCGAAATCCATAAGTGAATAATAGCTGCTCAACCTTAGATGCCCAGTTATTTCGTTTTCTATAACAAGTTTGCTTTAACATAAGATATGATTGATGTGGGTATCTAGATGATGGCATAGTAATCAATTAATGATTTTAGAGGTAGTGTTAGAAACACAATGTTCATGTACACATCTGACTCATATGCCCATATGGTAGTGGGTTCAGGACCAAATCTACAAATTTAGTTTCTATATTACAAATATGTTATTCTGAAAATCTTGGTTTCCTAAGCCCACTGGTGTTTGAGAATTAGCCTGTTAGTGGTTAAAGGGATAATGCTTTCAACGCTCATATATCAGGGGAATAAGGACCATATCTACCAGCTGCTACGTGGGGTCAGGACTTAAACTACTAATAGCAGTTCTGGTCGTAAATGTGAAAAGTTGACGGACGAAGGACGACATATGACCTAATATTGGAGAATAAGCTTATGTTAAACCTAACATTCATGTTTTAACAACACAATACAGAACATATAGTTATTTTCCGACCATTGAACACAAGCTGTAGACAATTACCTGAGTTTGAAACAGTGTTGTATAGTACTCAGCTGTTATAACGTTTTAATCTCGTTGTTCAAACACAATGTTCATGCACACATTGATTTTGATTTTTAAGGCTAAATGCTGCATTCATACAGTTTATAACAGTTCAAATGAAACATTTACAAAGATCTGATTTTTTAAGGATATATTCAACTTCAATGATAAAACACAATGTTAATGTACACATCTCAGTCATATAAGAATCAGTTTCGTTGACAAAACGAAATTTTCATGTACAAGTTACAAACTTATAATGTACAAACTTACATACACACGTTTATGATCAAAATCAAAAGATAATAAACAGATGTCTCCTTGTGATTCCTCCTGGTCAGTAGGAGTCCCAGATACATATATGAATCTGCCACGTCAAGCTCAATGTCTCCACATCTGAAGGTCACTGCTGTCTTTTCTTTACACATATCTTCAGTAACAAACACTCATGATAAAACAAAGTGTTAATGTACACACATATCCTCGGTAACAAACACTGATGATAAAACACAAGTCAAAAATAATCAAATACAGCGTTCATACACATTTACTTATTTATGTACAAATCAACAGCTACTTATTACTGCGCTCGGACTGAAGAACATTGACTCGGACTGAAGAATATTGGCGCCTTCCTATATATTGTGTGACTGGCGTCCATGAGCCCCATATTTTTTTTTTACAATTTATCCGGAATCGGAATCAACTAACGAGGGAAAGCTACATGTTGGTCAATGTGAAAAAGTGATATACTGACTGAAAAGAATACATAAAAATTGGTACATAACATATTATACAACATCTGCCAGGCCTATACCGGCCTATGAGACGCATGGTATCTATAAACCAATACATGTATATATATATGTATTATAGATATACATTATGACTCACAAATAAAAAGTGTGTGGTGTAATATTATTTCATAAGTAATCAAGGAGTAAACTGTAGAAGATCTGGTCGACAGGAACCATCAAACTAAACAGAGGGTTAAGTGAACGTGCCTTTCTCCATGGAACTGACTTTACATCAGAATAATTTGACAGCTGGATAGAAAATGGACCTCACCTTAGATAACACCACTACTACAACATTGACACAACCGTTCACCTAGTTTTGTTTTTGGGCGCGAAACATTACCGATTTCAACTTCCAAACGTTTGGTTCCACAGAGTTGTTTGGCCGGGGTATTTCAATGCGACCAATCCAAAATAGTAAGAGCATACGTTGAGACGTATGAAACCACCTCAAGGTTCGTAGATTGTCGCTGTTACGACTACCTATATCGCCCCATTGCTGTGAATACCAGTTAAAATACTCAAAATCCATTAACTTCCCTTTTATGAAATGAAATCCACTTGGGACACATGTAATAAATCATTAAGTTGCAGATCCATATATTTCAAAATATGCAGAAGTTTGTTATCACAAGACTTACAAAGAGACAATAAACAGCTGTGAATATTGTTTACAATGCTATACCTGGCGTACATAACTGTAGGCGCTTCCAATAACAGATTTAATTCAACGCTGTTTTTTGAAGTTTGAAATCCAACCCATCTCTCACCTGACAGTTAAGTATCGACGTAAACCCAAGAAAAAAACGTCAATATCTGTTTTAATTGCATTCATACAACTAAATTCACTTGAGCCCCCAAATGACAGACCCTTATGAAATTGATATTGATTGAACCTAATCATCATAAAGTTTATCACATCATAGTGGAATCCGCCTTTGAACGTATTAAACTTGCTTATGAAAATACTAAGCGCTCTATACGCAGACTTCCTTTAGCGAATTTCTAAGCTATGAAATTAAGATCAAGATGTTTCAAACTTCCATTGGATACGTCACCACATTACAGATGGTTTAGAGGAATGTTTGACGTTTTGATAGTAATATTCGCTGATACAATTATTTCCATTAATCCGTTGACACGCGGGTTGACAATGTTTTGTAATAATTCAACAAAATTTACAAACCGTCAGAAAGAGTTTATAGTGCCGACACCTAAAACATGAACGCCTGAAGTTACATATTTTATACGATTCGACTTCGAATTTTAAGACTAAGAGACTACTGTAGTCAGTTCAACCTAAATCCAGTTGCGCAGAGTTTCAATAAATTGGGGAATTGTTTAATGCACTTTACCTCGAACCTCTCCCGCTTTTGTTCTTTCATTGAGTCATTACGCTTGTACAAGTTCAGCAGATGAATTAAACATTGATCACTCAATCCTACTAAATTGTTAACCTTATAAATTAATCAATCAGTATGAATTACTAAAGAGAAATCTAGCAAACATAAACAAATAAATGCAACTCAGTGAACTCACCATACATCTAAACACAACCCTGGAACTTCTGTAACTTTATCTACGAATTAATCACACAGTAGCAAGTCGGAAATTTTGTAAGGATATTTCTAAATCAAATAGCAATTGACTTTCCAGGTTTCACACCACCAAGAAGTGTAATCTGCTGAAATCTCATTTCCCCTTATCAAACGGTTTATACTATTACTACTCTTTCTGCGACACAATAATTTCCGTCTTATACTATAAAAACGTCTTACACTATAAATAACGATTCAGGAAACATTTTTGTATCTTGAATCATACAGACTATCTTCATTGGTACAATTTCTTTTAATTTTTCAAGTCGAGTTCTTTGCTAGGCCTGGTGGTCGTGTGGGTAAGCTGTCGGTTCAGTCAGTGCTAAGGTAATTACCTTTTTAGTCCCTCAAGAAAGTGACATTATCCCAGTATTAAAAAAGTTTAAATCTGTATAGTAACTTATAGTTTACAGTATATAGTTAACTGTTCATGCTTGTGAGGATGAGCATTGTTTATCAAATAAACACTTCTGGGATCCGTAGTCTAGCTTCTTTACCCAACCAACGATTCTCCCCATTCATTTCCAAGCATCTCTCTACAAGTATCTTGATATATTTACATTTCTACACGAAAGCACTTGCATTATCAGGAGTAAATGTACATCGTGTCCTAACTAATGTACGCCCATATTTCCTAACGTTTCAGGCACTAGCAAACCAAAGTCATGCGCGTTATACTACAATGATATGCTTCTGCCAATGTAAAATATCTAATTATATTTATGTGATCTTGTTCCAGGATATGTCTGATAGAAATAACAACAAACAACCTATGGAATGACGAAAGCTTAATCATTACCAGATGAAATAAAAATAATCAAATTACATCAAAGAAGACTAAAATACCATACTTGACTAAACACCGTCAGTAGCTTACATCAGGTCAAATCATACACTGTCGCCTTACATTCTGTTGCTTAAGAAATAAAGTTCGCTCTACCCCAATGTGTTTTATATAATGGATAGTTTTGCCTTGAACTATTATAGTTAAAGCACGAGGGCGTGAGGTCAAATCATACCCTGTCGCCTTACATTCTGTTGCTTAAGAAATTAAGTTCGCTCTACCCCAATGTGTTTTGTAATAAAGTATAGTTTTGCCCTGAACTATTATAGTTAAAGCACGAGGGCGTGAGGTCAAATCATACCCTGTCGCCTTACATTCTGTTGCTTAAGAAATTAAGTTCGCTCTACCCCAATGTGTTTTGTAATAAAGTATAGTTTTGCCCTGAACTATTATAGTTAAAGCACGAGGGCGTTAGGTCAAATCATACACTGTCGCCTTACACTTTCTTGCAGTGAGATAAAATTCAATCGCATTTTATTAGACAGTCATTTCTGTAATTTTTTCATGATCACGTTTGTCATGACTCCTTTTTTGATAAAGTATCTTCCTTTTGTGACAGGAATTTAAATAAAAACTCCATGTGAACATTTCCATACATTTAGGAGTGACATTACGTAAGTCAATTAGGCGTGTGTACAAATTCTTTACTCTTTTTCTTAAGAAAATGTGTACATAAAATACTATATATTTTAGTTATTGATCTATGGTTTTGATCTTTTCATCTCATATCTTAATAGATAGCGATTTTCTCTACAAAAAAACGATGAACTTATTTATTTTATCATAAACCTTTAATTTAAATGAATATTCTAAAACCCCTTTAGCGGTTTAAAGTTATAATCCCAATCGATTTGTTGTCGACAAACAGCAAAGAAAGAAAGACTTAAACGTACAGTGAGTATGATAAACACATTAGGATGTATTGCTAAGATAATAGATAACATTACAAATTAGGTTTGATAATTGGTTCAGAGTCGAATTTCACGTTCTAAAGTTGGTAAGCTTTTCATAATACATGAACTTTTATAAAATAGCAACACAGTAAAAAGGTGTCTGCTGTGTGGCCGTGTTGGAATCTAGAAACTGCCCCCTCGCGTGAGATGATAGCTCGCTGATATATCGTTTACACCCCGTGTGTCATCATGTATCTATTACATGACACTACCTAAAGCTGCCTGGAAATTACCTTTATTGTGTCAAGTTTCGTTCGAATACGATGACGTCATAAGCACGAGCATATATGATGTCACAAATCCTTAAAAACACGGTGAAAGTGAGCGGGAAACCTTGCCATACACTTATAAACACTGATATGTCGGATCTCTTATTTTTGTTGTTACTCACGCTTTTCGATCAAATTTACAAACGAGTGATAAAAAACACCATCCAAATTGGGAAGGGCAACGTCAGTAGATCTAGATTTAGGCTATAAATTGTCATTAAAATTGTGAAATGGGGTCTTGTTTTCCATTTAAATGAAAATATTTTCAAAGAGATATGTCACACTTTTTAACAAAGTGTTTGTTTGTGGAGAGAGTTATAATAGGCCAGAAGAAATCAACATCAAAATAAAATAACCTAGACATTTGTGATAACAAGCAAATTAATACATAAAAATGATCTAATATGTTTAATTAACATGTCCATAAAACCCAAGAAAAATCAAGAGTGGGGAAATGTGTTAACTCCCTTGCTGCCAGCCAGGACATACATGTACATACACGAAACGCCATCCAGGTGCCGGGATGTACATAAATGTACATTCCATGACATTCCCCAATCAGAATTATTAAATATTTATTTAATTGATATATCAACATAAATTTTGTATTATTTGCATTGAAAAATTACTAAGCATTAATTTGGTAGCAAAATCATTAGTATTGGTTCATTCTTGTTTGAGTTAAACCTATTTTTCCACAATACATCAACAAAACTGTTTGAAGTGGCCGCCATTTTAACTTTCTGATACAGTGGCAAAGTGTACTTCCAATGAGAAAATCGTGTTACGTTATTTACCTTTCAAGTAATAAAAAATAATTGACTGAACATTGTTCCTAGGTCTCTCAACTGTATCTCCATAACATTTAATAGCAATTTTTATTATCAGATATATATGGCACGTAACTGAAAGTCATCATGTAAACAAATTTGACATACGATCAAAAATGACTGGTCGGCTCTTTCGTGATGTCGTGTAAATATCCTGTCCAAAAAACCGATTGAAAAATTGTCCCGCGAAAAACAACGAAACACTTGTAGATAATTACCCGTTACTTAATTATTTTGGAAATGCATGCATCTTCATGACTCTGTAGTCGTTGAACGTCCAAAACATTAGACATTAAATCGGGCACCTTGCTCCGCGGTGAACAAATATGGCGGTCGTGGTGTCACTGACCTACTGCCTTAATTGACGTTTCCTAAAGACTGTTAGAATAGTTCTTGTACGGCATCAATCATCCACCGGCCAACGTGGTATACTCATTGTTCATTTAGGAAACTTTGATTATAATGGTTTTCTTTTATTGTGGGAAAAATCTATTTTTTTGTCGTATTAGATATGTTTACCTTATTTCAATTAGAGTCTCCGAGGGTTATTTTTACACGCGGACTTAGTACTGTAGTACAGCAAATTTACGTTTAGTGAAAGGCAAAATAATTTGACACACCGTCAGATTTATTTCTCTAACTATAAAATCTTATTTCAGTTGATATTGATGCATATTTGTGATGCTGATGGAGCTAGTAAAATATGTACAGTAATAGTATGTCGTTTGAAATGTGATGAAACACAAGCAATTTATTAGAAATTATATAGTCAAATGTTTTAACTAATTTAAACTCGTATGACTATTTAAAATACCATAATATTGTTGTTTTGAGGCATTGAGCATATTATTTTGTAATGGAAATAATGAACTTGGGCAATAATTATCATAAAACCAGCATTATATTTCGAATGATCCGACAGACTGTTTTGCATGCCCGAATGTGTCGTCTGGAAATTAATCTCGTGATACAAACGAACGTTCCAAACTGGTTCGCTCCTCTCAGATGCGCTGCGAGCCAATGTGTCAAGCCCTGCTGGGACAGTGCTTGTTTTTTCGTGAGTATTCTCTTGTTAAATTGCATCCAATGGCAATGTTCATCTAATTGAATAAGATAACTCATTAATTCATAAAATATTTTACAAGTTTTTATGTTTATAGAATTAGCCCTAACAATACTGATCAAAACTGATTCCTATATTTCAATAAGATATATAAAGAAATAAAATTATTGAGGTGGATGGCTTATTTTTATGACCTAATTTTATCAGCAAGTGTAAGCTGAGAGCAATCATCAATCCATCTGTTTGGTGTCTGTTTAATGATCAGTATATCTAACTCTCCGACTTTAATGACCTAATTATATCAGCAAGTGTAAGCTGAGAGCAATCATCAATCCATATGTTTGGTGTCTGTTTAATGATCAGTATATCTAACTCTCCGACTTTAATGACCTAATTTTATCAGCAAGTGTAAGCTGAGAGCAATCATCAATCCATATGTTTGGTGTATGTTTAATGATCAGTATATCTAACTCTCCGACTTTAATGACCTAGTTTTATCAGCAAGTGTAAGCCGAGAGCAATCATCAATCCATATGTTTGGTGTATGTTTAATGATCAGTATATCTAACTCTCCGACTTTAATGACCTAATGTTATCAGCAAGTGTAAGCTGAGAGCAATCATCAATCCATCTGTTTGGTGTCTGTTTAATGATCAGTATATCTAACTCTCCGACTTTAATGACCTAGTTTTATCAGCAAGTGTAAGCTGAGAGCAATCATCAATCCATCTGTTTGGTGTATGTTTAATGATCAGTATATCTAACTCTCCGACTTTAATGACCTAATGTTATCAGCAAGTGTAAGCTGAGAGCAATCATCAATCCATCTGTTTGGTGTCTGTTTAATGATCAGTATATCTAACTCTCCGACTTTAATGACCTAGTTTTATCAGCAAGTGTAAGCTGAGAGCAATCATCAATCCATCTGTTTGGTGTCTGTTTAATGATCAGTATATCTAACTCTCCGACTTTAATGACCTAGTTTTATCAGCAAGTGTAAGCTGAGAGCAATCATCAATCCATCTGTTTGGTGTCTGTTTAATGATCAGTATATCTAACTCTCCGACTTTAATGACCTAGTTTTATCAGCAAGTGAAAGCCGAGAGCAATCATCAATCCATCTGTTTGGTGTCTGTTTAATGATCAGTATATCTAACTCTCCGACTTTAATGACCTAGTTTTATCAGCAAGTGTAAGCTGAGAGCAATCATCAATCCATATGTTTGGTGTATGTTTAATGATCAGTATATCTAACTCTCCGACTTTAATGACCTAATTTTATCAGCAAGTGAAAGCTGAGAGCAATCATCAATCCATATGTTTGGTGTATGTTTAATGATCAGTATATCTAACTCTCCGACTTTAATGACCTAATTTTATCAGCAAGTGTAAGCTGAGAGCAATCATCAATCCATATGTTTGGTGTATGTTTAATGATCAGTATATGTAACTCTCCGACTTTAATGACCTAGTTTTATCAGCAAGTGTAAGCTGAGAGCAATCATCAATCCATCTGTTTGGTGTCTGTTTAATGATCAGTATATCTAACTCTCCGACTTTAATGACCTAATTTTATCAGCAAGTGTAAGCTGAGAGCAATCATCAATCCATCTGTTTGGTGTATGTTTAATGATCAGTATATCTAACTCTCCGACTTTAATGACCTAATTTTATCAGCAAGTGTAAGCTGAGAGCAATCATCAATCCATCTGTTTGGTGTATGTTTAATGATCAGTATATCTAACTCTCCGACTTTAATGACCTAATTTTATCAGCAAGTGTAAGCTGAGAGCAATCATCAATCCATCTGTTTGGTGTATGTTTAATGATCAGTATATCTAACACTCCGACTTTAATGACCTAATGTTATCAGCAAGTGTAAGCTGAGAGCAATCATCAATCCATCTGTTTGGTGTCTGTTTAATGATCAGTATATCTAACTCTCCGACTTTAATGACCTAATTTTATCAGCAAGTGTAAGCCGAGAGCAATCATCAATCCATATGTTTGGTGTATGTTTAATGATCAGTATATCTAACTCTCCGACTTTAATGACCTAATGTTATCAGCAAGTGTAAGCTGAGAGCAATCATCAATCCATCTGTTTGGTGTATGTTTAATGATCAGTATATCTAACTCTCCGACTTTAATGACCTAATGTTATCAGCAAGTGTAAGCTGAGAGCAATCATCAATCCATCTGTTTGGTGTATGTTTAATGATCAGTATATCTAACTCTCCGACTTTAATGACCTAATTTTATCAGCAAGTGTAAGCTGAGAGCAATCATCAATCCATCTGTTTGGTGTATGTTTAATGATCAGTATATCTAACTCTCCGACTTTAATGACCTAATGTTATCAGCAAGTGTAAGCTGAGAGCAATCATCAATCCATCTGTTTGGTGTCTGTTTAATGATCAGTATATCTAACTCTCCGACTTTAATGACCTAATGTTATCAGCAAGTGTAAGCTGAGAGCAATCATCAATCCATCTGTTTGGTGTCTGTTTAATGATCAGTATATCTAACTCTCCGACTTTAATGACCTAATTTTATCAGCAAGTGTAAGCTGAGAGCAATCATCAATCCATCTGTTTGGTGTATGTTTAATGATCAGTATATCTAACTCTCCGACTTTAATGACCTAATTTTATCAGCAAGTGTAAGCTGAGAGCAATCATCAATCCATATGTTTGGTGTATGTTTAATGATCAGTATATCTAACTCTCCGACTTTAATGACCTAATTTTATCAGCAAGTGTAAGCCGAGAGCAATCATCAATCCATCTGTTTGGTGTCTGTTTAATGATCAGTATATCTAACTCTCCGACTTTAATGACCTAGTTTTATCAGCAAGAGTAAGCTGAGAGCAATCATCAATCCATCTGTTTGGTGTCTGTTTAATGATCAGTATATCTAACTCTCCGACTTTAATGACCTAGTTTTATCAGCAAGAGTAAGCTGAGAGCAATCATCAATCCATCTGTTTGGTGTCTGTTTAATGATCAGTATATCTAACTCTCCGACTTTAATGACCTAATTTTATCAGCAAGTGTAAGCTGAGAGCAATCATCAATCCATCTGTTTGGTGTCTGTTTAATGATCAGTATATCTAACTCTCCGACTTTAATGACCTAATTTTATCAGCAAGTGTAAGCTGAGAGCAATCATCAATCCATATGTTTGGTGTATGTTTAATGATCAGTATATCTAACTCTCCGACTTTAATGACCTAATTTTATCAGCAAGTGTAAGCTGAGAGCAATCATCAATCCATCTGTTTGGTGTCTGTTTAATGATCAGTATATCTAACTCTCCGACTTTAATGACCTAGTTTTATCAGCAAGAGTAAGCTGAGAGCAATCATCAATCCATCTGTTTGGTGTCTGTTTAATGATCAGTATATCTAACTCTCCGACTTTAATGACCTAATTTTATCAGCAAGTGTAAGCTGAGAGCAATCATCAATCCATCTGTTTGGTGTCTGTTTAATGATCAGTATATCTAACTCTCCGACTTTAATGACCTAATTTTATCAGCAAGTGTAAGCTGAGAGCAATCATCAATCCATATGTTTGGTGTATGTTTAATGATCAGTATATCTAACTCTCCGACTTTAATGACCTAATTTTATCAGCAAGTGTAAGCCGAGAGCAATCATCAATCCATCTGTTTGGTGTCTGTTTAATGATCAGTATATCTAACTCTCCGACTTTAATGACCTAGTTTTATCAGCAAGTGTAAGCTGAGAGCAATCATCAATCCATCTGTTTGGTGTCTGTTTAATGATCAGTATATCTAACTCTCCGACTTTAATGACCTAATTTTATCAGCAAGTGTAAGCTGAGAGCAATCATCAATCCATCTGTTTGGTGTATGTTTAATGATCAGTATATCTAACTCTCCGACTTTAATGACCTAATTTTATCAGCAAGTGTAAGCTGAGAGCAATCATCAATCCATATGTTTGGTGTATGTTTAATGATCAGTATATCTAACTCTCCGACTTTAATGACCTAATTTTATCAGCAAGTGTAAGCCGAGAGCAATCATCAATCCATCTGTTTGGTGTCTGTTTAATGATCAGTATATCTAACTCTCCGACTTTAATGACCTAGTTTTATCAGCAAGAGTAAGCTGAGAGCAATCATCAATCCATCTGTTTGGTGTCTGTTTAATGATCAGTATATCTAACTCTCCGACTTTAATGACCTAGTTTTATCAGCAAGAGTAAGCTGAGAGCAATCATCAATCCATCTGTTTGGTGTCTGTTTAATGATCAGTATATCTAACTCTCCGACTTTAATGACCTAATTTTATCAGCAAGTGTAAGCTGAGAGCAATCATCAATCCATCTGTTTGGTGTCTGTTTAATGATCAGTATATCTAACTCTCCGACTTTAATGACCTAATTTTATCAGCAAGTGTAAGCTGAGAGCAATCATCAATCCATATGTTTGGTGTATGTTTAATGATCAGTATATCTAACTCTCCGACTTTAATGACCTAATTTTATCAGCAAGTGTAAGCTGAGAGCAATCATCAATCCATCTGTTTGGTGTCTGTTTAATGATCAGTATATCTAACTCTCCGACTTTAATGACCTAGTTTTATCAGCAAGAGTAAGCTGAGAGCAATCATCAATCCATCTGTTTGGTGTCTGTTTAATGATCAGTATATCTAACTCTCCGACTTTAATGACCTAATTTTATCAGCAAGTGTAAGCTGAGAGCAATCATCAATCCATCTGTTTGGTGTCTGTTTAATGATCAGTATATCTAACTCTCCGACTTTAATGACCTAATTTTATCAGCAAGTGTAAGCTGAGAGCAATCATCAATCCATATGTTTGGTGTATGTTTAATGATCAGTATATCTAACTCTCCGACTTTAATGACCTAATTTTATCAGCAAGTGTAAGCCGAGAGCAATCATCAATCCATCTGTTTGGTGTCTGTTTAATGATCAGTATATCTAACTCTCCGACTTTAATGACCTAGTTTTATCAGCAAGTGTAAGCTGAGAGCAATCATCAATCCATCTGTTTGGTGTCTGTTTAATGATCAGTATATCTAACTCTCCGACTTTAATGACCTAGTTTTATTAGCAAGTGTAAGCTGAGAGCAATCATCAATCCATCTGTTTGGTGCATGTTTAATGATCAGTATATCTAACTCTCCGACTTTAATGACCTAGTTTTATCAGCAAGTGTAAGCTGAGAGCAATCATCAATCCATCTGTTTGGTGTCTGTTTAATGATCAGTATATCTAACTCTCCGACTTTAATGACCTAGTTTTATCAGCACGTGTAAGCTGAGAGCAATCATCAATCCATCTGTTTGGTGTCTGTTTAATGATCAGTATATCTAACTCTCCGACTTTAATGACCTAATTTTATCAGCAAGTGTAAGCCGAGAGCAATCATCAATCCATATGTTTGGTGTATGTTTAATGATCAGTATATCTAACTCTCCGACTTTAATGACCTAATGTTATCAGCAAGTGTAAGCTGAGAGCAATCATCAATCCATCTGTTTGGTGTATGTTTAATGATCAGTATATCTAACTCTCCGACTTTAATGACCTAATGTTATCAGCAAGTGTAAGCTGAGAGCAATCATCAATCCATCTGTTTGGTGTCTGTTTAATGATCAGTATATCTAACTCTCCGACTTTAATGACCTAATTTTATCAGCAAGTGTAAGCTGAGAGCAATCATCAATCCATATGTTTGGTGTATGTTTAATGATCAGTATATCTAACTCTCCGACTTTAATGACCTAGTTTTATCAGCAAATGTAAGCTGAGAGCAATCATCAATCCATCTGTTTGGTGTCTGTTTAATGATCAGTATATCTAACTCTCCGACTTTAATGACCTAATTTTATCAGCAAGTGTAAGCTGAGAGCAATCATCAATCCATCTGTTTGGTGTATGTTTAATGATCAGTATATCTAACTCTCCGACTTTAATGACCTAGTTTTATCAGCAAGTGTAAGCTGAGAGCAATCATCAATCCATCTGTTTGGTGTATGTTTAATGATCAGTATATCTAACTCTCCGACTTTAATGACCTAATTTTATCAGCAAGTGTAAGCTGAGAGCAATCATCAATCCATCTGTTTGGTGTCTGTTTAATGATCAGTATATCTAACTCTCCGACTTTAATGACCTAGTTTTATGAGCAAGTGTAAGCTGAGAGCAATCATCAATCCATCTGTTTGGTGCATGTTTAATGATCAGTATATCTAACTCTCCGACTTTAATGACCTAGTTTTATCAGCAAGTGTAAGCTGAGAGCAATCATCAATCCATCTGTTTGGTGTCTGTTTAATGATCAGTATATCTAACTCTCCGACTTTAATGACCTAATGTTATCAGCAAGTGTAAGCTGAGAGCAATCATCAATCCATCTGTTTGGTGTCTGTTTAATGATCAGTATATCTAACTCTCCGACTTTAATGACCTAGTTTTATCAGCACGTGTAAGCTGAGAGCAATCATCAATCCATATGTTTGGTGTCTGTTTAATGATCAGTATATCTAACTCTCCGACTTTAATGACCTAATTTTATCAGCAAGTGTAAGCTGAGATCAATCATCAATCCATCTGTTTGGTGTCTGTTTAATGATCAGTATATCTAACTCTCCGACTTTAATGACCTAGTTTTATCAGCAAGTGTAAGCTGAGAGCAATCATCAATCCATCTGTTTGGTGTATGTTTAATGATCAGTATATCTAACTCTCCGACTTTAATGACCTAGTTTTATCAGCAAATGTAAGCTGAGAGCAATCATCAATCCATCTGTTTGGTGTATGTTTAATGATCAGTATATGTAACTCTCCGACTTTAATGACCTAGTTTTATCAGCAAGTGTAAGCTGAGAGCAATCATCAATCCATCTGTTTGGTGTCTGTTTAATGATCAGTATATCTAACTCTCCGACTTTAATGACCTAATTTTATCAGCAAGTGTAAGCTGAGAGCAATCATCAATCCATCTGTTTGGTGTATGTTTAATGATCAGTATATCTAACTCTCCGACTTTAATGACCTAATTTTATCAGCAAGTGTAAGCTGAGAGCAATCATCAATCCATCTGTTTGGTGTCTGTTTAATGATCAGTATATCTAACTCTCCGACTTTAATGACCTAGTTTTATCAGCAAGTGTAAGCTGAGAGCAATCATCAATCCATCTGTTTGGTGTCTGTTTAATGATCAGTATATCTAACTCTCCGACTTTAATGACCTAATGTTATCAGCAAGTGTAAGCTGAGAGCAATCATCAATCCATCTGTTTGGTGTCTGTTTAATGATCAGTATATCTAACTCTCCGACTTTAATGACCTAGTTTTATGAGCAAGTGTAAGCTGAGAGCAATCATCAATCCATCTGTTTGGTGCATGTTTAATGATCAGTATATCTAACTCTCCGACTTTAATGACCTAGTTTTATCAGCAAGTGTAAGCTGAGAGCAATCATCAATCCATCTGTTTGGTGTCTGTTTAATGATCAGTATATCTAACTCTCCGACTTTAATGACCTAATGTTATCAGCAAGTGTAAGCTGAGAGCAATCATCAATCCATCTGTTTGGTGTCTGTTTAATGATCAGTATATCTAACTCTCCGACTTTAATGACCTAGTTTTATCAGCACGTGTAAGCTGAGAGCAATCATCAATCCATATGTTTGCTGTCTGTTTAATGATCAGTATATCTAACTCTCCGACTTTAATGACCTAATTTTATCAGCAAGTGTAAGCTGAGAGCAATCATCAATCCATCTGTTTGGTGTCTGTTTAATGATCAGTATATCTAACTCTCCGACTTTAATGACCTAGTTTTATCAGCAAGTGTAAGCTGAGAGCAATCATCAATCCATCTGTTTGGTGTCTGTTTAATGATCAGTATATCTAACTCTCCGACTTTAATGACCTAGTTTTATCAGCAAGTGTAAGCTGAGAGCAATCATCAATCCATCTGTTTGGTGTATGTTTAATGATCAGTATATGTAACTCTCCGACTTTAATGACCTAGTTTTATCAGCAAGTGTAAGCTGAGAGCAATCATCAATCCATCTGTTTGGTGTCTGTTTAATGATCAGTATATCTAACTCTCCGACTTTAATGACCTAGTTTTATCAGCAAGTGTAAGCTGAGAGCAATCATCAATCCATCTGTTTGGTGTATGTTTAATGATCAGTATATCTAACTCTCCGACTTTAATGACCTAATTTTATCAGCAAGTGTAAGCTGAGAGCAATCATCAATCCATCTGTTTGGTGTCTGTTTAATGATCAGTATATCTAACACTCCGACTTTAATGACCTAGTTTTATCAGCAAGTGTAAGCTGAGAGCAATCATCAATCCATCTGTTTGGTGTCTGTTTAATGATCAGTATATCTAACTCTCCGACTTTAATGACCTAGTTTTATCAGCAAGTGTAAGCTGAGAGCAATCATCAATCCATCTGTTTGGTGTATGTTTAATGATCAGTATATCTAACTCTCCGACTTTAATGACCTAATTTTATCAGCAAGTGTAAGCTGAGAGCAATCATCAATCCATATGTTTGGTGTATGTTTAATGATCAGTATATCTAACTCTCCGACTTTAATGACCTAATTTTATCAGCAAGTGTAAGCCGAGAGCAATCATCAATCCATCTGTTTGGTGTCTGTTTAATGATCAGTATATCTAACTCTCCGACTTTAATGACCTAATTTTATCAGCAAGTGTAAGCTGAGAGCAATCATCAATCCATCTGTTTGGTGTCTGTTTAATGATCAGTATATCTAACTCTCCGACTTTAATGACCTAGTTTTATCAGCAAGTGTAAGCTGAGAGCAATCATCAATCCATCTGTTTGGTGTATGTTTAATGATCAGTATATCTAACTCTCCGACTTTAATGACCTAATGTTATCAGCAAGTGTAAGCTGAGAGCAATCATCAATCCATCTGTTTGGTGTCTGTTTAATGATCAGTATATCTAACTCTCCGACTTTAATGACCTAGTTTTATCAGCAAGTGTAAGCTGAGAGCAATCATCAATCCATCTGTTTGGTGTATGTTTAATGATCAGTATATCTAACTCTCCGACTTTAATGACCTAATGTTATCAGCAAGTGTAAGCTGAGAGCAATCATCAATCCATCTGTTTGGTGTCTGTTTAATGATCAGTATATCTAACTCTCCGACTTTAATGACCTAGTTTTATCAGCAAGTGTAAGCTGAGAGCAATCATCAATCCATCTGTTTGGTGTCTGTTTAATGATCAGTATATCTAACTCTCCGACTTTAATGACCTAGTTTTATCAGCAAGTGTAAGCTGAGAGCAATCATCAATCCATCTGTTTGGTGTCTGTTTAATGATCAGTATATCTAACTCTCCGACTTTAATGACCTAGTTTTATCAGCAAGTGAAAGCCGAGAGCAATCATCAATCCATCTGTTTGGTGTCTGTTTAATGATCAGTATATCTAACTCTCCGACTTTAATGACCTAATGTTATCAGCAAGTGTAAGCTGAGAGCAATCATCAATCCATCTGTTTGGTGTCTGTTTAATGATCAGTATATCTAACTCTCCGACTTTAATGACCTAATGTTATCAGCAAGTGTAAGCTGAGAGCAATCATCAATCCATCTGTTTGGTGTATGTTTAATGATCAGTATATCTAACTCTCCGACTTTAATGACCTAATTTTATCAGCAAGTGTAAGCTGAGAGCAATCATCAATCCATCTGTTTGGTGTATGTTTAATGATCAGTATATCTAACTCTCCGACTTTAATGACCTAATTTTATCAGCAAGTGTAAGCTGAGAGCAATCATCAATCCATATGTTTGGTGTATGTTTAATGATCAGTATATCTAACTCTCCGACTTTAATGACCTAATTTTATCAGCAAGTGTAAGCCGAGAGCAATCATCAATCCATCTGTTTGGTGTCTGTTTAATGATCAGTATATCTAACTCTCCGACTTTAATGACCTAGTTTTATCAGCAAGTGTAAGCTGAGAGCAATCATCAATCCATCTGTTTGGTGTCTGTTTAATGATCAGTATATCTAACTCTCCGACTTTAATGACCTAATTTTATCAGCAAGTGTAAGCTGAGAGCAATCATCAATCCATCTGTTTGGTGTATGTTTAATGATCAGTATATCTAACTCTCCGACTTTAATGACCTAGTTTTATCAGCAAATGTAAGCTGAGAGCAATCATCAATCCATCTGTTTGGTGTCTGTTTAATGATCAGTATATCTAACTCTCCGACTTTAATGACCTAATTTTATCAGCAAGTGTAAGCTGAGAGCAATCATCAATCCATCTGTTTGGTGTATGTTTAATGATCAGTATATCTAACTCTCCGACTTTAATGACCTAATTTTATCAGCAAGTGTAAGCTGAGAGCAATCATCAATCCATCTGTTTGGTGTATGTTTAATGATCAGTATATCTAACTCTCCGACTTTAATGACCTAATTTTATCAGCAAGTGTAAGCTGAGAGCAATCATCAATCCATATGTTTGGTGTATGTTTAATGATCAGTATATCTAACTCTCCGACTTTAATGACCTAATTTTATCAGCAAGTGTAAGCCGAGAGCAATCATCAATCCATCTGTTTGGTGTCTGTTTAATGATCAGTATATCTAACTCTCCGACTTTAATGACCTAGTTTTATCAGCAAGTGTAAGCTGAGAGCAATCATCAATCCATCTGTTTGGTGTCTGTTTAATGATCAGTATATCTAACTCTCCGACTTTAATGACCTAGTTTTATCAGCAAGAGTAAGCTGAGAGCAATCATCAATCCATCTGTTTGGTGTCTGTTTAATGATCAGTATATCTAACTCTCCGACTTTAATGACCTAGTTTTATCAGCAAGTGTAAGCTGAGAGCAATCATCAATCCATCTGTTTGGTGTCTGTTTAATGATCAGTATATCTAACTCTCCGACTTTAATGACCTAATTTTATCAGCAAGTGTAAGCTGAGAGCAATCATCAATCCATCTGTTTGGTGTCTGTTTAATGATCAGTATATCTAACTCTCCGACTTTAATGACCTAGTTTTATGAGCAAGTGTAAGCTGAGAGCAATCATCAATCCATCTGTTTGGTGCATGTTTAATGATCAGTATATCTAACTCTCCGACTTTAATGACCTAGTTTTATCAGCAAGTGTAAGCTGAGAGCAATCATCAATCCATCTGTTTGGTGTCTGTTTAATGATCAGTATATCTAACTCTCCGACTTTAATGACCTAATTTTATCAGCAAGTGTAAGCTGAGAGCAATCATCAATCCATATGTTTGGTGTATGTTTAATGATCAGTATATCTAACTCTCCGACTTTAATGACCTAGTTTTATCAGCAAATGTAAGCTGAGAGCAATCATCAATCCATCTGTTTGGTGTCTGTTTAATGATCAGTATATCTAACTCTCCGACTTTAATGACCTAATTTTATCAGCAAGTGTAAGCTGAGAGCAATCATCAATCCATCTGTTTGGTGTATGTTTAATGATCAGTATATCTAACTCTCCGACTTTAATGACCTAATTTTATCAGCAAGTGTAAGCTGAGAGCAATCATCAATCCATCTGTTTGGTGTATGTTTAATGATCAGTATATCTAACTCTCCGACTTTAATGACCTAATTTTATCAGCAAGTGTAAGCTGAGAGCAATCATCAATCCATATGTTTGGTGTATGTTTAATGATCAGTATATCTAACTCTCCGACTTTAATGACCTAATTTTATCAGCAAGTGTAAGCCGAGAGCAATCATCAATCCATCTGTTTGGTGTCTGTTTAATGATCAGTATATCTAACTCTCCGACTTTAATGACCTAGTTTTATCAGCAAGTGTAAGCTGAGAGCAATCATCAATCCATCTGTTTGGTGTCTGTTTAATGATCAGTATATCTAACTCTCCGACTTTAATGACCTAGTTTTATCAGCAAGAGTAAGCTGAGAGCAATCATCAATCCATCTGTTTGGTGTCTGTTTAATGATCAGTATATCTAACTCTCCGACTTTAATGACCTAGTTTTATCAGCAAGTGTAAGCTGAGAGCAATCATCAATCCATCTGTTTGGTGTCTGTTTAATGATCAGTATATCTAACTCTCCGACTTTAATGACCTAATTTTATCAGCAAGTGTAAGCTGAGAGCAATCATCAATCCATCTGTTTGGTGTCTGTTTAATGATCAGTATATCTAACTCTCCGACTTTAATGACCTAGTTTTATGAGCAAGTGTAAGCTGAGAGCAATCATCAATCCATCTGTTTGGTGCATGTTTAATGATCAGTATATCTAACTCTCCGACTTTAATGACCTAGTTTTATCAGCAAGTGTAAGCTGAGAGCAATCATCAATCCATCTGTTTGGTGTCTGTTTAATGATCAGTATATCTAACTCTCCGACTTTAATGACCTAATGTTATCAGCAAGTGTAAGCTGAGAGCAATCATCAATCCATCTGTTTGGTGTCTGTTTAATGATCAGTATATCTAACTCTCCGACTTTAATGACCTAGTTTTATCAGCACGTGTAAGCTGAGAGCAATCATCAATCCATATGTTTGGTGTCTGTTTAATGATCAGTATATCTAACTCTCCGACTTTAATGACCTAATTTTATCAGCAAGTGTAAGCTGAGAGCAATCATCAATCCATCTGTTTGGTGTCTGTTTAATGATCAGTATATCTAACTCTCCGACTTTAATGACCTAGTTTTATCAGCAAGTGTAAGCTGAGAGCAATCATCAATCCATCTGTTTGGTGTATGTTTAATGATCAGTATATCTAACTCTCCGACTTTAATGACCTAGTTTTATCAGCAAGTGTAAGCTGAGAGCAATCATCAATCCATCTGTTTGGTGTATGTTTAATGATCAGTATATGTAACTCTCCGACTTTAATGACCTAGTTTTATCAGCAAGTGTAAGCTGAGAGCAATCATCAATCCATCTGTTTGGTGTCTGTTTAATGATCAGTATATCTAACTCTCCGACTTTAATGACCTAATTTTATCAGCAAGTGTAAGCTGACAGCAATCATCAATCCATCTGTTTGGTGTATGTTTAATGATCAGTATATCTAACTCTCCGACTTTAATGACCTAATTTTATCAGCAAGTGTAAGCTGAGAGCAATCATCAATCCATCTGTTTGGTGTCTGTTTAATGATCAGTATATCTAACTCTCCGACTTTAATGACCTAGTTTTATCAGCAAGTGTAAGCTGAGAGCAATCATCAATCCATCTGTTTGGTGTCTGTTTAATGATCAGTATATCTAACTCTCCGACTTTAATGACCTAATGTTATCAGCAAGTGTAAGCTGAGAGCAATCATCAATCCATCTGTTTGGTGTCTGTTTAATGATCAGTATATCTAACTCTCCGACTTTAATGACCTAGTTTTATGAGCAAGTGTAAGCTGAGAGCAATCATCAATCCATCTGTTTGGTGCATGTTTAATGATCAGTATATCTAACTCTCCGACTTTAATGACCTAGTTTTATCAGCAAGTGTAAGCTGAGAGCAATCATCAATCCATCTGTTTGGTGTCTGTTTAATGATCAGTATATCTAACTCTCCGACTTTAATGACCTAATGTTATCAGCAAGTGTAAGCTGAGAGCAATCATCAATCCATCTGTTTGGTGTCTGTTTAATGATCAGTATATCTAACTCTCCGACTTTAATGACCTAGTTTTATCAGCACGTGTAAGCTGAGAGCAATCATCAATCCATATGTTTGGTGTCTGTTTAATGATCAGTATATCTAACTCTCCGACTTTAATGACCTAATTTTATCAGCAAGTGTAAGCTGAGAGCAATCATCAATCCATCTGTTTGGTGTCTGTTTAATGATCAGTATATCTAACTCTCCGACTTTAATGACCTAGTTTTATCAGCAAGTGTAAGCTGAGAGCAATCATCAATCCATCTGTTTGGTGTATGTTTAATGATCAGTATATCTAACTCTCCGACTTTAATGACCTAGTTTTATCAGCAAGTGTAAGCTGAGAGCAATCATCAATCCATCTGTTTGGTGTATGTTTAATGATCAGTATATGTAACTCTCCGACTTTAATGACCTAGTTTTATCAGCAAGTGTAAGCTGAGAGCAATCATCAATCCATCTGTTTGGTGTCTGTTTAATGATCAGTATATCTAACTCTCCGACTTTAATGACCTAATTTTATCAGCAAGTGTAAGCTGAGAGCAATCATCAATCCATCTGTTTGGTGTATGTTTAATGATCAGTATATCTAACTCTCCGACTTTAATGACCTAATTTTATCAGCAAGTGTAAGCTGAGAGCAATCATCAATCCATCTGTTTGGTGTCTGTTTAATGATCAGTATATCTAACACTCCGACTTTAATGACCTAGTTTTATCAGCAAGTGTAAGCTGAGAGCAATCATCAATCCATCTGTTTGGTGTATGTTTAATGATCAGTATATCTAACTCTCCGACTTTAATGACCTAGTTTTATCAGCAAGTGTAAGCTGAGAGCAATCATCAATCCATCTGTTTGGTGTATGTTTAATGATCAGTATATCTAACTCTCCGACTTTAATGACCTTATTTTATCAGCAAGTGTAAGCTGAGAGCAATCATCAATCCATATGTTTGGTGTATGTTTAATGATCAGTATATCTAACTCTCCGACTTTAATGACCTAATTTTATCAGCAAGTGTAAGCCGAGAGCAATCATCAATCCATCTGTTTGGTGTCTGTTTAATGATCAGTATATCTAACTCTCCGACTTTAATGACCTAATTTTATCAGCAAGTGTAAGCTGAGAGCAATCATCAATCCATCTGTTTGGTGTCTGTTTAATGATCAGTATATCTAACTCTCCGACTTTAATGACCTAGTTTTATCAGCAAGTGTAAGCTGAGAGCAATCATCAATCCATCTGTTTGGTGTATGTTTAATGATCAGTATATCTAACTCTCCGACTTTAATGACCTAATTTTATCAGCAAGTGTAAGCTGAGAGCAATCATCAATCCATATGTTTGGTGTATGTTTAATGATCAGTATATCTAACTCTCCGACTTTAATGACCTAATTTTATCAGCAAGTGTAAGCCGAGAGCAATCATCAATCCATCTGTTTGGTGTCTGTTTAATGATCAGTATATCTAACTCTCCGACTTTAATGACCTAGTTTTATCAGCAAGTGTAAGCTGAGAGCAATCATCAATCCATCTGTTTGGTGTCTGTTTAATGATCAGTATATCTAACTCTCCGACTTTAATGACCTAGTTTTATCAGCAAGAGTAAGCTGAGAGCAATCATCAATCCATCTGTTTGGTGTCTGTTTAATGATCAGTATATCTAACTCTCCGACTTTAATGACCTAGTTTTATTAGCAAGTGTAAGCTGAGAGCAATCATCAATCCATCTGTTTGGTGCATGTTTAATGATCAGTATATCTAACTCTCCGACTTTAATGACCTAGTTTTATCAGCAAGTGTAAGCTGAGAGCAATCATCAATCCATCTGTTTGGTGTCTGTTTAATGATCAGTATATCTAACTCTCCGACTTTAATGACCTAATGTTATCAGCAAGTGTAAGCTGAGAGCAATCATCAATCCATCTGTTTGGTGTCTGTTTAATGATCAGTATATCTAACTCTCCGACTTTAATGACCTAGTTTTATCAGCACGTGTAAGCTGAGAGCAATCATCAATCCATCTGTTTGGTGTCTGTTTAATGATCAGTATATCTAACTCTCCGACTTTAATGACCTAATTTTATCAGCAAGTGTAAGCCGAGAGCAATCATCAATCCATATGTTTGGTGTATGTTTAATGATCAGTATATCTAACTCTCCGACTTTAATGACCTAATGTTATCAGCAAGTGTAAGCTGAGAGCAATCATCAATCCATCTGTTTGGTGTATGTTTAATGATCAGTATATCTAACTCTCCGACTTTAATGACCTAATGTTATCAGCAAGTGTAAGCTGAGAGCAATCATCAATCCATCTGTTTGGTGTCTGTTTAATGATCAGTATATCTAACTCTCCGACTTTAATGACCTAATTTTATCAGCAAGTGTAAGCTGAGAGCAATCATCAATCCATATGTTTGGTGTATGTTTAATGATCAGTATATCTAACTCTCCGACTTTAATGACCTAGTTTTATCAGCAAATGTAAGCTGAGAGCAATCATCAATCCATCTGTTTGGTGTCTGTTTAATGATCAGTATATCTAACTCTCCGACTTTAATGACCTAATTTTATCAGCAAGTGTAAGCTGAGAGCAATCATCAATCCATCTGTTTGGTGTATGTTTAATGATCAGTATATCTAACTCTCCGACTTTAATGACCTAATTTTATCAGCAAGTGTAAGCTGAGAGCAATCATCAATCCATATGTTTGGTGTATGTTTAATGATCAGTATATCTAACTCTCCGACTTTAATGACCTAGTTTTATCAGCAAATGTAAGCTGAGAGCAATCATCAATCCATCTGTTTGGTGTCTGTTTAATGATCAGTATATCTAACTCTCCGACTTTAATGACCTAATTTTATCAGCAAGTGTAAGCTGAGAGCAATCATCAATCCATCTGTTTGGTGTATGTTTAATGATCAGTATATCTAACTCTCCGACTTTAATGACCTAATTTTATCAGCAAGTGTAAGCTGAGAGCAATCATCAATCCATCTGTTTGGTGTATGTTTAATGATCAGTATATCTAACTCTCCGACTTTAATGACCTAATTTTATCAGCAAGTGTAAGCTGAGAGCAATCATCAATCCATATGTTTGGTGTATGTTTAATGATCAGTATATCTAACTCTCCGACTTTAATGACCTAATTTTATCAGCAAGTGTAAGCCGAGAGCAATCATCAATCCATCTGTTTGGTGTCTGTTTAATGATCAGTATATCTAACTCTCCGACTTTAATGACCTAGTTTTGTCAGCAAGTGTAAGCTGAGAGCAATCATCAATCCATCTGTTTGGTGTCTGTTTAATGATCAGTATATCTAACTCTCCGACTTTAATGACCTAGTTTTATCAGCAAGAGTAAGCTGAGAGCAATCATCAATCCATCTGTTTGGTGTCTGTTTAATGATCAGTATATCTAACTCTCCGACTTTAATGACCTAGTTTTATCAGCAAGTGTAAGCTGAGAGCAATCATCAATCCATCTGTTTGGTGTATGTTTAATGATCAGTATATCTAACTCTCCGACTTTAATGACCTAATGTTATCAGCAAGTGTAAGCTGAGAGCAATCATCAATCCATCTGTTTGGTGTCTGTTTAATGATCAGTATATCTAACTCTCCGACTTTAATGACCTAGTTTTATCAGCAAGTGTAAGCTGAGAGCAATCATCAATCCATCTGTTTGGTGTCTGTTTAATGATCAGTATATCTAACTCTCCGACTTTAATGACCTAATGTTATCAGCAAGTGTAAGCTGAGAGCAATCATCAATCCATCTGTTTGGTGTCTGTTTAATGATCAGTATATCTAACTCTCCGACTTTAATGACCTAGTTTTATCAGCAAGTGTAAGCTGAGAGCAATCATCAATCCATCTGTTTGGTGTCTGTTTAATGATCAGTATATCTAACTCTCCGACTTTAATGACCTAGTTTTATTAGCAAGTGTAAGCTGAGAGCAATCATCAATCCATCTGTTTGGTGCATGTTTAATGATCAGTATATCTAACTCTCCGACTTTAATGACCTAGTTTTATCAGCAAGTGTAAGCTGAGAGCAATCATCAATCCATCTGTTTGGTGTCTGTTTAATGATCAGTATATCTAACTCTCCGACTTTAATGACCTAATGTTATCAGCAAGTGTAAGCTGAGAGCAATCATCAATCCATCTGTTTGGTGTCTGTTTAATGATCAGTATATCTAACTCTCCGACTTTAATGACCTAGTTTTATCAGCACGTGTAAGCTGAGAGCAATCATCAATCCATATGTTTGGTGTCTGTTTAATGATCAGTATATCTAACTCTCCGACTTTAATGACCTAATTTTATCAGCAAGTGTAAGCTGAGAGCAATCATCAATCCATCTGTTTGGTGTCTGTTTAATGATCAGTATATCTAACTCTTCGACTTTAATGACCTAGTTTTATCAGCACGTGTAAGCTGAGAGAAATCATCAATCCATATGTTTGGTGTCTGTTTAATGATCAGTATATCTAACTCTCCGACTTTAATGACCTAATTTTATCAGCAAGTGTAAGCTGAGAGCAATCATCAATCCATCTGTTTGGTGCATGTTTAATGATCAGTATATCTAACTCTTCGACTTTAATGACCTAGTTTTATCAGCAAGTGTAAGCTGAGAGCAATCATCAATCCATCTGTTTGGTGTATGTTTAATGATCAGTATATCTAACTCTCCGACTTTAATGACCTAGTTTTATCAGCAAGTGTAAGCTGAGAGCAATCATCAATCCATCTGTTTGGTGTATGTTTAATGATCAGTATATGTAACTCTCCGACTTTAATGACCTAGTTTTATCAGCAAGTGTAAGCTGAGAGCAATCATCAATCCATCTGTTTGGTGTCTGTTTAATGATCAGTATATCTAACTCTCCGACTTTAATGACCTAATTTTATCAGCAAGTGTAAGCTGAGAGCAATCATCAATCCATCTGTTTGGTGTCTGTTTAATGATTAGTATATCTAACTCTCCGACTTTAATGACCTAGTTTTATCAGCAAGTGTAAGCTGAGAGCAATCATCAATCCATCTGTTTGGTGTATGTTTAATGATCAGTATATCTAACTCTCCGACTTTAATGACCTAATTTTATCAGCAAGTGTAAGCTGAGAGCAATCATCAATCCATCTGTTTGGTGCATGTTTAATGATCAGTATATCTAACTCTCCGACTTTAATGACCTAATTTTATCAGCAAGTGTAAGCTGAGAGCAATCATCAATCCATCTGTTTGGTGTATGTTTAATGATCAGTATATCTAACTCTCCGACTTTAATGACCTAGTTTTATCAGCAAATGTAAGCTGAGAGCAATCATCAATCCATCTGTTTGGTGTATGTTTAATGATCAGTATATCTAACTCTCCGACTTTAATGACCTAGTTTTATCAGCAAGTGTAAGCTGAGAGCAATCATCAATCCATCTGTTTGGTGTATGTTTAATGATCAGTATATCAAGGTCATTGAATATTGTATTTTCTTCTTTCCAGAACCACTGGCTTAAGTGATATTAATCTTGTGACCATGCATCTTGAATAAGCGGAGAACATTTCAACATTGACAATCACACGGAGTGATTGATACGTTGTATGATGGAATTACTTGAAATATCCAACATAGAAATCAGTCTACGCAATATTACCTCAAATGTTAAAGGCACAGGAAAAACCGCAATGTATTTGAAATTCATCTGGCATTCCGTCGAAACAGAGAAGATGTAAATAACCAAACCAAACAAGTTATGTAAAACCATTTATTCTATCGTTTTGGAATTAGTGTCTCTATTTTAACAATTAGGTCTTTAATACATGTTTATTTTACAATGGTCTTTCAGATTGAAAATTATAGTATTTCTACTTCTTCTGTATAACAGTTGTATTTTTAGCATATTTGTCAACTTCGGGAATGATGGAAAATGATGATTTGATCCGAACTGTAGCACATACATAATACACCTCTGGATGACACTATGTAGGCCTACTAGAAAATGATTACACTATTACACTCAATGGTACAGATTACAATACAAACTGCATCCATCTCTTCTGGCGACGACATCCAGTTGCTTTTGGTCAGTTATCGCTCTTACCAAGAAATAGTTACTATCATAGTTTCTAAGTTGTTTCAAAAAATATTTCGGACACCATGACTGAAGGACAAAGTGTCTGCGATATTTCCAGATTCAACTCAGAAGCTATGATAGTATCTGACTTGCACCTCACTTGGTCCGTTTAAAATTAATCACATAATTTAAAGTTTATAAATTATGTATATTCTATGACCTTTATTGTACGCCTTTATTGATGTATGAATATTCCGTGTAGTACTATAGAGAGTGTAGGAGCACGTGTTGCTCGCGTTTCAAAGCACAATGCATCCTGCTATATCAGCGTATTTGAATGCGCTCAAATACCCTGATCTCTTCTGGTCAAATGCCTTGTATGGCTGGCGGCTTGATATTAATATTGATTATTTTTTTAGCCAATGAAATGTCGTTAGACAAGGAGCTTGAAGCTGCTATCGTGAACTCAACGGATAGTTTCATCCGGGTGCTGCCGCTGTTGCTGGATGCGTGTCATTGGTTTATTGGCTGGTTAGACAGCTAGCGATACGAGGCTTTTGGCCTGAAGGAGATCAGAATATTTGGAAGGAGCTCAGCGGATTGAAAAACGCTAATGTAGCAGGATGAGCGCGATGCACAAAGTACATGTACTGAGCTAAGGAACTTCGTGCGTCCGTTAACATCCTGCTACTTAGAGACAAATTTCTGATTTTGAAGGACGAGGGCGGCTACAATAAATTGAAAGATGTGGTAAGATTAAATCCTAAGATTGTTTTTGGAGGTTATTATCTACAAAATGAAATAGATATCATTAACCAACGAGGGGTGTCCCATAAGTAGTGAGTCACACCGTCAAATAGTTGTCTGAGCCAACAAACTGCACGTTCTGCTCATGGAGAATGTGGAAAGCGTGAACTTTATGCATGTTATGAGTCAGATATCACTTGTTGATGAACACCCTCCTCCTCTTTACAGTGAACATGTACCACAGTGATGTAGGGCGGTTATGATGTATCTCCATGATGATATGTCCCAGGCTTTAGGTATCACTTGTTGATGAACACCACCTCCTCTTTACAGTGAACATGGACTACACTGATGTAGGGCGGTTATGATGTATCTCCATGATGATATGTCCCAGGCTTTAGGTATCACTTGTTGATGAACACCACCTCCTCTTTACAGTGAACATGGACCACAGTGATGTAGGGTGGTTATGAAGTATCTCCATGATGATATGTCCCAGGCTTTAGGTATCACTTGTTGATGAACACCACCTCCTCTTTACAGTGAACATGGACTACACTGATGTAGGGCGGTTATGATGTATCTCCATGATGATATGTCCCATGCTTTATGTATTACTTGTTGATGAACACCACCTCCTCTTTACAGTGAATATGGACCACAGTGATGTAGGGTGGTTATGAAGTATCTCCATGATGATATGTCCCAGGCTTTAGGTATCACTTGTTGATGAACACCACCTCCTCTTTACAGTGAACATGGACTACACTGATGTAGGGCGGTTATGATGTATCTCCATGATGGTATGTCCCATGCTTTAGATATCACTTGTTGATGAACACCACCTCCTCTTTACAGTGAATATGGACCACAGTGATGTAGGGTGGTTATGAAGTATCTCCATGATGGTATGTCCCAGGCTTTAGGTATCACTTGTTGATGGACACCCCCTCCTCTTTACAGTGAACATGGACTACAGTGATGTAGGGCGGTTATGATGTATCTCCATGATGGTATGTCCCAGGCTTTAGGTATCACTTGTTGATGAACACCACCTCCTCTTTACAGTGAACATGGACCACAGTGATGTAAGACGGTTTTGATGTATCTCCGTGATGGTATGTCCCAGGCTTTAGGTACATCTGCCCCTTCCTTGTGTCAGTTAAACGTTGAGCGCCCAAATGGTTAGAGACAGGGAGCGAGCAATATGTGCATCGTTGTGAAACTACAGTCATGGAAACATTCAATCTGGCAGTGATTAAGAACTACAACTAGGTGCTATCCACCACAAGGATGTCTCGTCAAGGTGTCTGCACGATGGAAACAACGAATGCTCTTGAGGAACAAAAGCAACGAAGTTTCAAGGGAAGTCAGCAACTACTAGATGAATATCGCTCTAATATAGGCAACTATTGGAAATATGTTGTATCACATGGCGAAACCTGGTTTCATCCCTTTGATCCCGAGAGGATATAACGCAGTATGCAGTGGAATCATGCAACGTCAACCCTCATGGATACTTTACCCGCTTTATTTCCCCGACTTGGCCCCTCATGTAGACTCTATCTTTTCCTTAGACATACAGCTGTTCTCTGTGGACGCTAATTTGATTAATGTGATAACATCATGACGGTCAAGTGATAATTAATGATTTTATAATGGGTTTCACATGTTCGGAAAGCTCTTGACCAAATGTGTCAAAGTCATTTGGGATGATTTTGAGAAATAAGTGCTAAATATAATTTGTAAGGATCATACAAAAATATTACGGTCCCACAATGTTTCGAGTACATAATCACGATAAACGGTTATCAGTACTTGATTCAAAATGATTCTCGCCTTTGTCACTGTGTACCTTGATTTTCCGTTACATTAACAATTATTAAAACGATACAAAGTTTAATGGTTGTTAGAGCTATTTACAATAGCTATATGATATTTGTAGGATTCTGGGACGTTACTCTTTTCTTCGGAATTCAAACGGCTGAATGCATCAGACGCTCTGTGAGTTGTTGGAATCATATCAAACCAATCGTTATCGATGGTTCCATTAAATCAAGAACTACCGACTGTTGTTGAAAACAATATTTGTAAAGGTAATCTGTTCAGTGTTGGCCTTGTTCTGAATAATAAAAGTTTTTAAACATTCGCTCTAGTGGGATTCGAACATACTCTATCAGTGGCTCTCCTCTCCACAAGGTCTGAAAGCAGCCTCTTAGCTCTCCCGTTCTTACACAAGTTAATCTGATCCCAATCTCATCATCGCGTTTTAAATAAGGACTGCGGCGATCGAGTGTACTGTATGTAAACGGGAGTATTTTGCCCCTAGATACTGATACCAAAGTCATTTTGATTGGCTAGTTGAGATTACGATAGAACATGCGAGCTACGAGGCTGCTTTCAGACCGTTGTGGAGAGAGAGGCTACACAGGTTCGATTCCAGCTGGAGCAAATGTTTAAAAACTTTTATTCCTCGGAAAATGGTCGAGTTTAATAAGTCTGGAATTATATTGTCATAACTTTGAAGTTTAAAGATGAGTGAGTGAGATATTTTCAACTTTTCTTGCATTAAACATGGTGTCAGGGTTGTCGCATAAGAATTCATTATCAAGTAGAAAACGATACATGCACAGCTTTAATATTTTCATCTTACTTTAAGTATCTTTCAAACTTCAGGAGCTAGCTTCTGTTATGTTTCAGGATCATGATACCCATTCAGTGGTTCCTTTGTCATTTAGTTCATGGGACGTGAACTGCAGGAGATCGAGATCCAAAAAAACTTTTACCGATTTGACAACATGCAAAACGAAGACAGTTTTAGTGTATAGAAATGAAGTTTATTTGTGAGCATTGAGGTGGAACAATGACCAACTCCAAATCGGATAAAAATAGAGGCATTGACTCTGTAGCTCATCAGTCTTTGCACGGTTTACTATCTGAGAGTGAAAGTTAACATTTGAAATAATAGATCATTCTGTCATATGCAACGAATCTTCACCAAACATACAGTCATAATCTACTGGTCAAAACATGTCTACACAATTATTTTGCAGTATTCTAGTGATTTCCGTTCATCATATAAACGTAACTTTTAGGGACAGACATATATGAATCAAACATGCTGCTTACTATAATATATCAACTCTCTTACCGCAAATATTGTCAAAGGGCTTACGTCATGCTAAACAACTCCATCAATTTATATAAATTACAGTCCTGCATGCTATTATTAGGACTACAACAATGAAATTAACAAATCTTAGTCTTAATCCAACAAAGGTCGTATGCTAAAAAATACCAGCCTCTTACAGTTACTGGTATGTGAAAGCAGTTGAGAGCATGTTCAAATTCTGAAACTTTGAGCTTCCTGCGCCCATTGATTTTAAAGAAGAGGTTTGTTAAAGAGTTTAGAGCTAATGCCCATATTGTAGTAGGGTCAGAACCAAAAGTACAGTTTCTATACTACAAATATGTTATTCTGAAAATCTTAGTTTTCTAAGCCCATTGAATTTTAGAGAATTAGTCTGTTAGTGGTTTAAAGGATAGGTATATGCGTATGGGTATATGAGTTCGGATTCAGAAATTGTCAACGGGGGGCAGAAAATAGTCTGCCAAACACAACGACCTTTTGATGTAATATTAAAGCCCCTTTTGGTAGGGGGGTTCGGACCCCCTGAAGATTTATTGTTGAAATTCAGGCCTTTGGACAGACATACTCAGTAACAAACCTTGTTGATACAAAACTCAGTTTCGTTCGAACTTACAGCGTTGCTGTTACAAAATTTGATGATGAAATAATGAGTTTTCTAAGTCAAATACAGTGTTCATGTACATATATATGTATCATCCCAACTTGGGATCGCGTCCCATCTTAAGATGGGACGTCCCATCTTGAGATGGGACAGCGGATACTTTAACATGTTCATAATATTCTTATTCTAATGTTGAATTTAGTAAAAACATGATAACATGTATCCTTTAGATAAGCGGTTTATGGAGATATTTTGTTTTTATGTTGATTTTAATGACTTATTGGCTATATCTATCTCTCATCGCATACTAGTCTTTCATCATAGCACAATACGATTTCAAAAGTAATTCTTATACAAAATTTTATAAATTATTTCATTATTTTCAATTGTGACAGCATGTTAAGCAAATAGAAAAAAAAGAAGAAATTATATTCAATTATACACTCAAAACCCACTCTTAGTGAATGCTAATTTCTTACACATAAACCGTTCCGTTAAGCAAGATTTCAATATACTCATTATGTTTGATAGTCGAACCTAAAACTTTAAGTTTCTTAGACCTAATTCACAAACACTAACCTATAAGTCGTGTTCCGTCAATGCTTTTAAGATGTCCAGTAAATAAATCCAGTTATGCCTCCTCATCTTTCCAATCACACTTGATCTGATCAGTGTCGTGGTGCAAATGGCAAACATTCTGCTTGGTAGTTCAGAGATGGGTGGAGGGGGTTGGGATTGGTGTAGGGGGGATGTCCGGAAGAAGGGATTTTGGTAAACATCCGGTTCGGTTATGACACTAATACCTGTATGTCACCTTCCAATTAGTGACAAGAATGGGTACCAATTGTAAATGAGCATGCTTGTAAGGTACACGTCGAGCGTTTGTTGTTTTAGTCAATGATTATCATTCATATTTATCAAGGCATTGGCCCCTATCGGCAATATCAATGATAGGTGGAAGCAGACGTGATCAAACCCTAACCTAAAACAACAACAAAAGTTTATGTTTTTTTGTTATTGTATTTTTATTCGATGAATGTTGTTATGCCACACTGAATATATTCCAAAAAAAAATTTCATAAAGAGAACGATTATATATACCAAAATGAAATCTAACATCGTCCATTGATTATTTATGGGGAAATAGCAGACTCTTTAATAGATTTTTTAAAAAATTAAAACTTTCTTTCCAAGATTTACAAAAGAAAATTATGGTTTAAACATATTTTATTCATTTCAAAATAAGAAAATAGATTTGCAAGAAATCTGGAAGCTTATATTATTGCCGCGCCAATAGAAATTATGTTTTGAAACCATCAAACATACAACACAAAGTCAAACAAATACGATCTACTGTTGCAACACAATTCGTTTAAGATATTCAATATTGCAAAGGCAATTTTTTCATGCTAATTTATAAATACCATATTTTTCATTTCATAAACTCATTTCTTATCATTACTACAAGAAGATTATAAACGGAGTTTGTTTACTTTGAGTTAATTAATTAATAAACTTTGTTTACCTTCACAGGATTTTTTGTCACAAACCAGGGTACAGAGTTGAGAAAAGGTTGTTTTTTTATATGTACAAGCGTCTATCTAAGCTTGTTAGAAGCGTTGAATTGAGAGAATTGTTGTGTGTTGTTACTGCTAATAAGTTAATCAACTGGTCAACTGAGTCAAATAAGATGAGTAAGTGAGAGGAAAGAATTACATTTCAGTGTAACATTGTTGTTTTACAGCTGAAAGTTTACTTAACTAATCGTTTTGTTATCTTTAAATATGCTACTTAACATGTCTCCCCGAAAAAAGGCATTAGGTTTGTAAGTACACATCAATGAACTTTTATTGATATACTAACAATTATCGAGTTATTTTGTGCTGACATACATGTACTAATGTAATATCTTCAGAGGACTTAATGATTCATATTGTTATTGCTTATACAAATTTGATATAGAAACTGTCATTTCTTATACAAATTTGATATTGAAACTGTCATTGCTTATCGTAAAATATTATCATATTTCATTGTATGAAAATATGCAATATGTGTAATCATGTAATGGGCAGTTAGTATAATACTATAATTTAAACAGTATGTTATTTCCATAAAACATGTGTTACACAAAATTCAGAATATATATATAGAAAAAGGATAAAAAGGATAAAGGAAAAGGATTAGCAACAGGCAGCAAATACCGATATGTCATTTTGTACAACTTTTAGGAAAGAGCTTTAAAAATCGGTTGGCATCATTTATGAAATGATAAACAGATATTATTAGGAATTCGTTAACACTCTGTGACAAAGATTTGTCGCCGTTAAGATAGATTTCAGTATATTGATATGAGTTACTAGGGAATATTCAATGAACTCTAAGTTGGCACAAGTTGAAAATATCTAAAATGTTGGGGAACCAGACTTCGATAATAGGAACTTTTGATTTTTTTAACATTTGATACAATCAACCAAGTCGCCAAGTAGATAAACATGATAATAATTTGTTAAAACAACATAGGTTTATGGTGTCTCCATATGTTGTTTTAGCCTGACACTACCTACGGTGGGCAAATTGGTGCCCAATCATTCGTCCTCTGTCACGCCAAGCTGTCACATTAACACATTCAGTCTATTCAGTGCTGGATTGTTACGATGGAGAGTACCTTAATTTCTGCTTATAGAAGTTTTTTTGCATGGATTATTCGTTTTTCTGTATCAGGTACGTTTTTTAGATATATATTTCAAAAAAGCAATTTATCACTAGTATTGTAAAACTTGGATCTGTTTTAGAATAACTTCATATCTTTGATTGTTAAAAATTTATACAACCTTTTTTAAAAGAAACTAAGATACATAGATGTCTCTGCGAAATGTAGAGCCGTTTGGTTTCTCTCTGTTTACAGCTGTTCGATCTACGCGTGTATTGGTCGTTTGAAAAATGCTGAAAACTATTATCCAAAAATAAATATATATATATATTGATCTGATTTTGTTATGTCGCTTAACAAATGTGATTCAATCAGTAATCAAATGTGACTTTAAATACATGTTTGAGTAGTGTTGAATCGTTCCTACTCGATTACAGATGAAACCGAATGAGAAAGTGAAGTAAATGAACATCATATCAAATTTTCTTCGTAGGTGTGAAAAGAATATAACAAAATCATCTAAAAACATGTTTCACTGACACAATTCATTATAAAATATGAATGTTATTAACATGTTTTAGTATCCCCCGTCCCATCTCAAGATGGGACGTCCCAACTTGGAATCCCAAGTTGGGACGCGTCCCATCTTAAGATGGGGCGGATCCGCAGTTGGGATGATACATATACACCAAATAAAATTGTAAAATAATTTTCAATATTTGAAAAACAATCAGTGTCATTGATAAAACAACATGTTAATAATGTACACACATATCCTCAGTAACAAACACTGATGATAAAACACGTAGTAAAAAATAATCAAATACATGTACAGCGTTCATACACATATTCAAAAATAATCAAATACAGTGTTCATACACATTAAAAACATTTGTTTATGTACAAAACCACAGCTACTTATTACTGCGCTCGGACTGAAGAATATTAACGCTCTTCTATATAGTGTGTGACTGGCGTCCCTGAGCCCCATAGAGCTTTTGTTTATTACAATTTAGCCTGAATAGGTAGACCATCCAGAGAAGAGAACGTTACATATTGGTCAATGTGAAAAAGTGATATACTGACTGAAAAGAATACATAAAAATTGGTACATAAGATATTTAACAACATGTTCCCGGTCTAAACAGGCCAATGACACAATATATTTATATACGAAAGCACTTGCATTATCAGGAATAAGTATATATCATGTCCTAACTGATGTACGCCGACATTTCCTAACGTTTCAGGCAATAGCAAGGTAAAGTCATGCGCCCTATACTGTGATGTTATGCTTCTGCCATTGTAAAATATCTATCAACCTATGGAATAACGAAAGCGTAATCATTACCGGAAGAAATACAGGCAAACGATAAAATCAAATTACATCAAAGAAGACTAAAATACCATATTTGACTTAACTCCGTCAGTAGCTTGCATTAGGTCAAATCATACACTGTCGCCTTACACTTTGTTGCAGTGAAATAAACGAAGATAAAAGTCAATGGTATATTATACTTACTGTCATTCCGGTAATTGTTTTTATTTTAAAGATTCTTTTTTCATTATCACGTTTGTCATGACTCCTATTTTATTCTAAAGGACAGGAATTTAAATAACAAATCCATGTGAATTTCCATCTATTTTGGCATTACGTAAGTCAATTAGGCCTGTTTACAAACTCTTTTCTCTTTTCTTAAGAAAATGTGTACATAAAATACTATTTCGGTTGATCTATGGTTTTAACTTTTCCTCTGATATTTTGATAGATGGCGATTTTCCCTATACAAAATTTAATTCAATTTAATATTCTAAAATCCCTTTAGCGGTTTAAAGTTATATACTCAATCGATTTGTTGCCGACAAACAACAAAGACAGAAAGACTTGAACGTATAGTGGGTATAATAAACACATTAGGATGTATTGCTAAGATAACAGATAACATTACAAATTAGGTTTATTAAGGGTCCAGAGTCGAATTTCACGTTCTAAAGTTGAAAAGTATTTCATAAAACATAAACTTTTATGTAATAGCCACACAGTATAAGGTGTCTGCTGTTTTATAAATCGTTGCTGCCGACAGGATGTGTGGCCCTCTTGGAATCTATAAACTGTCAAACTAAAAATATAGGAAGGAGGGCTGAGCGAAAGGCGCGGGAAAACGGAACTTTCATTCAGTAAGATTGTACAGTCACAGGCAAAACTATATCAAAAACTGTATATAGACACGCACTCTACAGACCAGTCTCGGGGAGAAAGATTAATTGTGACCTGCATAGCACTACGTAAAGCTGCCTGGAAATCACCATTATTGTGTTAAGTTTTGTTCGAATACGATGACGTCATAAGCACGAGCAGATATGACGTCACAAAGCGTTATGAACACGGTGCAAGTGAGCGGGAAACTTTGCCATCACTTTATAAACACTGAAATGTCGGATCTCATATTTCTTGTTACTCACGCTTTTAGATCAAATTTAGATACGAGTAATAAAAAACACCATCCAAATTGGGAAGGGCAACGTCAGATAATTATCGTACGAGTAAGATGTGATAAATATCTTCCTCTAGAAATATAAACTCTTGCTTTCAGTCACTCGGCAGCTTTAGTAGCCTATTTGTTTGTACAGAACTTAAAATATAACAAACAATATCTTGAAATTATTCTGATAATTTCTCCTATATTGATAACAATTTTATATTAAAGTTGCGTAGAAAGAAAAGTCAAAATTATCCGTGAGTTGACTAAATAATAATTCAGGCCGGCCACTTTGATGTTTTTAAATCAGTAGATCTAGATTTAGGCTATAAATTATTATTAAAATTGTGAAATGGGGTCTTGTTTTCCATAAATGTTTTAGATAAATAGAATGAAAATATTTTCAGACATGTCACACCTTTTAACAAATTGTTTATTTGTGGAGAGTGATATAAGCGGTGTCGCATTCACTTAGGTAAACAATGTTATGACTATACGTACAAACTAACATCTTATATTCTTATCAAAATATGGTAAATGGCATCTTAAAATTCTTCTCTGACAATTTAATGGTCATTGTTGATAAATTCATGTCAAATTTTGAAAGAAACTCTTCACCGTGTTGTTTGAAAATTAGGTTTTGATCTGAGTCGGCCACTTTCATATTGCAAGTTCTTGTCACGACTCAAAATGTTAAACAATGTTTAAAAGTCTGCAAATGTGGTCTTGTTTTTCATATTATATTATAACAAATACAATTATAACACTTTGAAACAAATATTGGACAATTTTTTAACAAATCGTTAGTTTGTTACAGAGAGGAGAATGTCGCCTTTTATGGCCGCTTCACTCAACAAGTTCACAAACAGACATTCTCAGTGATTAGAATTGAGATTTTATTTGTTTAATGTGATTTAAAAGTGCACAAATGTATATTTGTTCTTCATATTATGTCAAAAGAAAGACAATGAAAGTATTTTCAAGCAAATATCTCTTACTTTTTTAAACATTTGTTCATTCAACATTCTAGCTAACAGGTTGGGTTTTTCCAACTGTGACATTCTAATCCAGGAGAAACAAAAATACATTTATAACTTGCTTATTTGTCTAACTAAAAACTTTATTCTTATTTACAAATTTACAAAATATACAAACAATATCAACTAACTTTGTTCAGTCTGACAAGGCCTGCTGAATGAGATGTATTTTCCTGTCAGTGACGCAGATCTCGCGGCCGCTAAACAGTCTCATTCTTGTAGCACAGAGGTTGTTGAATGGACGAACGTAAAACATGGGGAAAACTTCTTTCATCTGCAGATCTACTTTACACAAGAGTTGCCCCCTCTCCACGTCTATGAAGCCCACCCTCCCCCTCCCCACATCCAGCACCAGCCCGAAGGTGAAGGTGAACTCTACACCAGGTGTGGGGAGAGACAGAGAGACACACTCACCAACCTGATGTATCTCCCAGACCTCCTGATCGCTCCTCCACACCTGGATACAGAGACGGCCGCGGTGATGGTCACAGTCGTCCGTCACAGACACACAGACGGAGTGGGGGAGATGAGAAACAGACAACCCCTCGTCCATGTTGCTCCTCCCCATCTTCACCCCCATCTCCAGCAGGGGTATATAGACTCTCTCCCTCCACGTCAGTGTGGAGCTGGTCTCCCAGTAGGAGGGGGGAGTAGTGAGAGGGGAGGGGGAGGGAGGGACGGTGACGGGACTACTACAAGTCCCACAGAACGCTGAGAACTGACCCAGACTTTTTCTGTCTCCACTTAGCTCCAAGTTTGTCAGGACTCGACCGAAGTCTTCAACTTGTAGAGCCCCGTTTACTCTCTCTGAGTTGAGAATCATCGCCCGGCCTGAAATATACAAGTTTATTGTTATCAAACATATACAAATGACATCTTAAAATCTTTATTTTTGTATTTTAAACATTTTGATGTAAGAATAATTGGTAATCGTCAGGATTTTTTAAAACTTTGTTTAACCGCTCAAACTAACAAATTGTTAACATTTTTGGAGCTTATTGTCGACTTTATTAACAAATTATATCATCAAAACATATACAAATGACATCTTAAAATGTTTATTTTTATATTCCAAACATTTTGATGGTAAAAAATTTCATAATTGCTTAAAAAAATTAAAATTTTGTTTAACCGCTCAAACTAAGAAAATGGCTGACATTTCCCTAGAGCTGATTATTATGAAAATTAACAATTATTGTTAATAAAACATATACAAATGGGATCTTGAAATGTTTATTTCAATGTTTGGAATAATTTTATAAGAAAATTATCAATCTTTGTGACAAAAAATATGAACTTTGTTTCACTCGGCAATACACAATAAATCTACAGTTGATTTTACCGACAGCCGGTTTTCAAACTGGATCAGTTTTCATTGAGCGTAGGACAAATTGTTGTTATCAAATCTATACAAATGACATCTTAAACTGTTTATTTTACTATTTCAAATACATTGAAGAAAAAATATTTGATAATTGCGAAAAAAAATTAAAACTTTGTTTGGCCCTCAAACTGAAGGATAATTGAACTGCTTTCTCAGAGCTGAGAGTCGCGGTCTGTAAATAACAGCAATTATTGTTGAAATTTGTTGTCTAAATATGTACAAATGGTATCTTAAAATGTTTATTTCACTATTTCAATTAATGTGATGAAGCAATATTTAATTTCCGGATTTCTTTTTAAAATGTTTGTTTACCCCTTAAACTGACAAATTAGCTCATTTTCGAAAGCTTATTGTCTTGTAACAAACACGTCTTGCTAACCAAACATATTCTGACCATTTTTATAGATCTGACTGTCCTGTAAATTAAACTTACAAACATATATGAATGCTATTTTTGAATATCATCTTCATCATTTAGAATATTTTTTTAAAATGGGATATTTGCAACAAATTTGACACTTAAACTTATTAATAATTCAGCTTTTTCTCAGTTTACACAGAGTGTAAATTTCTAATATCTTTGTTTTCAAATTTCAAATCCCTCATACACGATATCTTAGAGCTTTAAAGGAAGACAGTATTTTATCTAAATAGATACAAAGGGCATCTTAAAATGTGCATTACAAGATTAAGAGACTCTTTTGATGAGAAATTCATCAATAATTGTGACATAAAACATAAACTTTGTTTCACTCTCCAATATTTGCAGTTGATTTGCCGCCTCCGCCGCTTCTCAAAATAGATAAGTTTTCATTAAAGATTAAACAAATTGTTGTAATTTGTACACAAATAAATGACATCTTCAGTTTATGCTTCACTTTGCTGAAATATATTGATAATGTTATATTTGATAATTGCAAATTCTTTCTAGACCTGTGTATAACTGTCAAACAATAAAAGTAACACAAATTAGCTCATTTTCAAGAGCAAAGTGAACTCCGTCTGTTTGTTTTTTCCCGAATATATACCAATGTCACCTTGAAATGTACTGTATATTTCAGAAGTTCAAAATAATACACCATATCAAAATTATTATTCATCGCCACACAACTTTGTTTAGGGGTCACTTGACAATTCAGTATTTGAATCGATACAGTGTCCGAACCTCGGTCACCTTGCCCTACTGCTTTTTTACACTTTTCAACCCATCTGAGAAGTTACTTCTTGTATAATTCTGCCACAATATTCTAAACTTTTCTTTAGAGCATTTGATTTTATTCCAGTGCCCATTTATTGATAAACAAATAATCATAATAAAGAATACCCCCCTGAAACAAATATATCAGCAAAAACGTCTATTTCCGAGAAACAATACACGCCAGCCAATCAAGGACGAGCGATCCTTAAGTGAAAAATGTGTCATTCCTTTATGTCCTAACTCATACTTCAAATGTTTAAAAAGTATTCACACAAATGTGGATTTTGCTTGTTATATGATTATTTCATTAACAACTACGGATGATCAGGTTTAGTGTTGAGATGTTTTGACTATCTGAAGATAATATATTTTGCATAAACTAATGATTATTAGGGAAAATGAAAATCGAGGCAGCTAAACACCCTTGATCGACTTGTCGCAAAATTGAGACTGGCACTGGTCACGGTAAGTAGACAGTCTAAATGGCGCCAAGACATTGCAAATTATGCATCCTTGGAAAGACAAGTAGTGATGTGAATGGGAATAAATCGTTTAAGTTGTTTAAACGATAGGTGGACAGTTAATGATTTTACAATCGACAGTTATAATGAACATTTATTTTCATATCATTTGAATTGACCTTAGACCTTAGTGTTCCATGACAAATCAAGCGATCAGATTTCTGAACGATAATTACTTCATTTGAATTTTCTAAATTATCTTTTGAAAAACGTGCTACTGCCCCTTTGTTCATGAGATGGACAACACATGTCAACTCAGATTCGTGTCACAGATCAATTGAAAGAGTTCCGTGATGCAGGTTAATCCCTGTATTCAGTTTTTACTTTCAACCTGTTGATTTTCACTATAAATGCGTTTTATGACCAGTTTGATATTTGTTTAGAAAAGTTAAGAGTCAAATGTCTGGCTATCTTTAAATTTTGGTCGCCTCTCGCCACTGAACGGAGTCTTTTCCTTTGATCTCTGGCTACAAGCCTCAGTGTGCAACAATGTTGAATTATATCCCAAGGTCGTCCGCCCTAAAATGCCCCGTCGTTCATGATTACCGAAAGAGAACGTGGACAATACGTATTGTGACGTAATAGATAACGGCTGAGTTTTCTATTAAGATATTTATCAAAGGGAAACAAGCCGCCCATATGTTATTATTTGGTTTTCCGTACCAGTTCTGAGGTGAGGTGGTCATTAATTACCAGACGATGCAATATATAATGAATATTAACTATTAACCTTTCTGTAATACATTTGTCAACGTATTTTCGAGTGAAGATATGTTCAATTGATCCATCTAATTTAAATTAAGAGTCGCGACTTGGGTCTGACTGTCAGTATCATACCCATGCAATGATCGGTTTTCAAAGTGAAAGTCGGCATTCCATACAATTTTCTTGCCTACAGTTTTGCATAGAATAAGAAATATATTATTTTGATAGACACGAGTGTTTGAGTGATTGAGTGCGTGAGTGAGTAAATCAGGACAATGTTTTAGCATCTTATAATTAACATTTGAATTTCATCATCGTCTTTTCATTGGCAAAATTTGAATTTATTTGTCAATAACTTGATGGCAGAGTTATTTGAGTGTAGTACCTTTATACCACATGCCGATTTGAAGTTTGAACACCGTATTCAGATAGTAACATCTAATTGTCAAAGGTTAATTATTTTGATTGTTATAGGTGGTGAGATTGTTTGAGGTTTATGCTGCTTTAAAAGGTATTTCACTTACATTACGGCTGCAAGTATCATTGCAGGGAGAAAGGCTGCAACACCATTGGGCTATGCATTGCGGTGATACATGCGGGCATCGGCTTAAATAGCCAGCCCTAAAATTCAGTGCAGCATTGCACCCAAACCTTGCTGCGTGTAGAACAGTTCTCTACTGCAGATAAAGCTGCCGAGCCCATTGAGATGTTTTTATTTGAAAATAACAACCTAACCTATGTGTAAACTGTTGTATTTAACTACTATAAATCTTGTCACCTCAAACTATTCATTGAGTTAAATAACAGATATAATATGCATTGCCACACATTAGGTCATTACTCCAATAACTTATTTCATCACAAAAGGGCACATCTCAGGTTCTGTTTGACGGATTTCTGTACAGGAAGAACAAGGTAAGGCAGACATGCACACACTGGCGATGTGTCTTTAACAGCATGCTCTGGCAAGTGCAAGTGAGAGATTGTTTTATATTACTTGGTAAGCGACGATGAAGTTAATACAAATGGAAAAATCAAATAGTGGGCAGGTACGGCTTTAACGGTGTTTATATTGGTATAGAGAACCTAGACTGTTTCCAAAGTTTCAATTTTATTTCAACGAATTGTAATTGCTTTCATTGTTGATTCAACTTAAAATTGCTAAATAAATCAGACAATTGTTCATTTATGCCTACGACATTGTGGGTATCATCGATTTTTTAAGATGTAGCCAGACGCAAATGTGTCAAAACCACAACGCGGTTACAGCAATAATTGTAATCATGGTTGTTATGTTCAATGCTGAAATCTGTGAAACTGCAAAATTTTAAAGAGTCAATGAATAGATAATTTTTTAACTTTGTGTTTATATTACCTTGTGGATATTGAATCGCAATCGGCCAACTAAAAGAGATTTATTTTCATAACTTAAACTTTAAATTTTAATAACTATCTTGTTGGAAAGTGAATATTTTGAAATAAACCAATTTATGACTTTAGGTGCTTACTTTCTATATAATTCAAATTAATATTTTGCACGTAATTGCAAACATGTTATTACATAAATTCCTTAGAAAGAAATACAACAAAGAAAATTAAAAGATGCCATTTGAAAAGTTGATTTTCTTAAAGAATTGAAAAAATTGAAACGTCAGACAAGCTAACCAGCATAGAAAACAATATGGCTATTAAGTATAAGATTATCATCTGAATTTTAAAAAGAAACGGTTCATATTTGTTTCTTTCAGAAATATTTAGATCTATATTTTTAAAGTTAAAATTGATTTTTTAAAATTTCAGCTGCATGTAAAATAATATTATCAATCGAGTTAGTCTCGTTATATGAACATACCTTGTTCTATGTGACAAAAACACGATCGATAAATACAATAGTCTATATTTCTTCATCGAAGAATAAAAGGAAAGTAGGCCTAACTCTTCCTCGAATGAAGTTACCTAGAGCAAGGCTATAGTTAAAAGGAGGCAACCCGACTTGTTCTAACCATATTTCATTGTGAAATACAAATAAATCATACACTTTTATTCGGGTCATTCAAAATATAAATCAGTCAATAATGTAACTTAATTTTCCATGGAATGATTTTAAAATTTTCAAGTGCGTTTCTCATCTTTATTCATCAAAAGAATTTTTGAAAAATTTAGATAATCATTTAGAAATTATCCGATAATTTTGACGGTCAATGATGATTTGACTCCTCAAGGCAATTTATAAATGAAACTTTTTATTGCAAAAAGTGTATTTTACCCCAAATAATGTTCATTTATTAGTTCTAACTTTTCTTACATTTGAAGTCTTATCAGGTTATGATATAATACCGAAAAACCAAATCTGTTAGTAGTTCAAGTGGTGACAATAGGATTTCAGGCATGTGATACAGTATCGTAGTTCAAATTCAACTATACTGAGCTTTTTCGTTTTCGAAACATAAGCTGAGTAAAGTTTAACAATATTTCTATCATGTTACATTTACCTCAGCAATAATCAGCATTGGTGTAATTTAAATGTGAAACTCACTTTAAAAAGTAACTCAATTTGCCCTTAGATCAAATGACTTCAGTTAAAAGTTGGGCCAAAAACAACTTGGTTCCAATTTATGCACCTATAAGCTTTAATGATTTCTTTAATTAAAATCTATTTACCTGAATAGATAAAAGGGTATTTCTATTTTGGCAATGTAGGAATTTTAACACCATGAATAATATTATTAATGTTGATAACAATATTTAATTTATGCCTATATTAATTTCCAATGTCATTTAGATTTTTTAATTAGATATTTTGTTAATTTTTAGACATCATACTTAAATAATCAGGCAATAAATCAACTGTAAATGTTTAAATAAAATAGATTTCAAGTAAATAATTAAAAATGTCAATAAAGTCCTATGTCAGAGTGATAACATAAACCTTCTTTCGTGTATAAAAATTTCCCACTAATAAACAATTGGATGAATGCAATAGATTTGTAAAAATAAAGACACTTAATTTAAGTTTTTTAACTTCTGCATTGCAGTCTTCCAATTTATGATGAATTAAAATACTTCAACACACAGGAAATTAATGGATGTTATTATCATATACAAATAAATATAATGATATCCTATCCTCTTTACCATGGCGGGATTGATTCCAGTCAAAATGAGCTATTCCTTCACGATTGCCCCTATTTAGCTATTGCTAGATCTGTGATTGTGATTTTAGTTCTCTATTAATGTATTTTGAGTAATCCTCAAAACATAAGCTTCGCAACACAAATAAGTTTTTTAAAATACTTGATTACACAATATTGAAGGCTCAGCCTTAAAACTAAGTTCAGCCCTATTTGTACCGCTTAAAAAAACCCGAATTGGCCTTTTGACTAACAGCCATTGGCTGAATTGTATCCTTGAGGCCCAATGAGGGGTGTACATCTTGATTTCACAATGTCAAGGTTGTTAACTTTACTCAAAATCAGTTATGTTGTCTTTTGAATATATGCGGAGGTCTTTACTACATGATTTTTTCAAAATATATGCGGAGGTCTCCACTACATGATTTTCCCTAAATTAGCGTACTATTAACAGACTGCCGCCTCATCGCCTCGACTTTAGGGAATGCACTTGTATGGCACAGCACTGGTCAAAACACTGCTCGGTTGTGAATATTCTCGGTGATCTGTTGCTTGAATGGACTGATGATAAACTGTTGAGAAACGGTTGTTAGTGTAAGCGCAGTCACTCGACTGACGCCATCTTTATTGCATTTATGAACAAAAATCAAGTTGTAACACTTACTTGGCAGTCGTTATTTTTTACGCAACTTACCGGTACAAATAATTAATGTCACAAATCATAAAGAAACGCTTTTGACAAAAACGTAACGCTAAGATCGATTGTACGAAATTCGTATGGTTACGAACGTGTGGTGAAATCAGGCCCTGTTCAGTAGCGTCGATTGCGGGTCAGCATTAGGAACGCAGGCAAGCATGCACAATGATTGCAGAGGTACAATGACTTGTGCGCTGAACGCTAATTTTACTGAACATGGCTACTTGATGATTCTTGGAAAACAGTCAGCTGTGTCCTGGGAAACGTGTGGGTCGTTAAAGAAAATAGAATGATCACTCAATTCTTGAATGCAACATGCAACAGTGTCCATCTCTTAAACTTCATCCTTTTGTTGGTCATCTTTATCACAACAAAAAGGAGTTGTTAACCCAAGTGGGCATAATTACCCAATCTTGTTTATGATGTGTCAAAGTTGTCTTATTACTATATGCCTCTTATCTGTGAATAAAAAGTGGCTAAATTAATATATATATGTACAATAGTAATTTTCTGCCAAATGTGGGCATGCTCATTTTCGTCCAGCTGGTAAAGGCGGTTTGGCGGGTGCGTAATTGAATAAATCAGCTCACCTTGAACAAAAATATCTTCATATAATTAAGGGACCCTTTGTGTGTTGTTTAACAAAGTTGATTATCCTCATAGGGCATACTTCACATTCCATTTGCCGTATATAGCATCTGTCTGAGAGAATACAAAGTCACCAAATCTACTTTTTATATCAGCCATTGACAAGATACCTGTAAACAGGTTTTCAACCTTCCTGAGCATATTGTGTTCCGGAGAAGAAAATGGAAATTCAAAGGACGTGGTTCCCTATGTCCACTTTAAGGGTCACAGAGTCACCAAATCTACAATTTATAATGCTTTCTGGTCCATCCATCAGTACACTGTCTGTATTCAGCCTGCTAGGGCTTCAGGTTCTGGAGAAGATGAAATATGCTTTCAGGGCAGCCAGGCATTTATATTTGCAGGCCGCCCGGCCCTCATTGGGTGTTACAGAGTCACTAAGTCTACATTTCATTATCTCATTAGGTTTAGGTACCTGTAAACAAAATTTGAGTTCTCTAATGGTCATTGAGAATAAGTAAAGGTTCCGAACAAGGATCAACAAGCCATTGAGCTTGTTCTAGCCTGCAAGCCTCAGTGATATCTAGAGGATATTTGTCTATTCTTGACAAATACCAGGTTAATCTCATTTCATGGATAAAAAGTTCATATTTTCACGAGTGGCGCTGCTTGCAATTACATTGAGTCACCTGCAGGAAAACCGGTACAAGACTTCTAAGTGACGGCAATGCAATGTCCTGATGACGTCACTAGAGTACTCATTTACCTGCGGAACAGCTTCTAAGTGACAGCCAACGATTGCTGTCACACTCAAGAGGTTTTTATTAACTCTAGTATTCACAATGCAACATAAAAAGTTAAGAAAGCATATCATAGGTGATTATATGAAGTTTCCTTGCACTATTGCAACACATGAATTTAAATATCAATTAACTAAATAAATAAAAATTATTATTATAATCTAAAACCGACGACACCAAAGTTTCTTAAAATGAAAGCCTGGAGTTTAAATATTCCATCCAACTTATTCGTTTGTACGTTAACTAAGCTTATGGTTGAAGCCTATCCATGACACTGTTTTATATTATGATGAATATTAATAACATTGCCCTTGTGACAAAGGGCATGATTTTCTTCTTTTATACTGTACCAGGGCTCCAGATTAGATGCTATCTGTGCAAAATACGCACAGATATGTAAATATGTGCCAAAAATATGAATTCAAAGAGTCCCAGAATATGGGTCATATATTGATTACATGCTTACTGAATTTATCTAAATGATCTCGCTATTATCATAATCCATGTTTAAGGGCCACTTTGTTATGATGCTAACCCTTAAACAGTGTAACTATTTTTTATCATTGAGTGCCAGAAGTTGGGGCATAAAGGGAATAAATGCTTATTTCTGTAACTAGTTACGTTAACTGTCTACGGAAATTCATTCTATTCTTTTAATAGATGTGAAAAAGTAGACGAATCTTTCGGAGGGAAAATATTTACCCTAAGGCCTAAGTGATGGTAGAGAAAGAAAGTTTTATTTATTGATTACATTTAATGTACATGAAAAAATGTAAATGTCCGGGATTCTCTAAAGCCATCGGATATGATGACTATATATAGTCATAACCTACAGTTATGGTGTTGATAAAAATGAACCTAGTGTAGTACTATATTTACCAAGCACAACGGTCCAGTTGTCCCCATGTTTCAACCTACACAGCACCAGGTCAGCAGCAGATCTGGCTATCATCCCGTCTTGCCAGGGTAGACTGTCATCTGGACAATACAGAAAGGTACAAAATATCATTCAGTAAAAGTCAAAAAGGGTTTTATTTAAGGGACTTTTAATAAAATAGAGCCATTGGCTCTGTCGTTCATATTGCCTCTATAACTCATTTTACAAATGGCCACAGAGTCACAATTTTGGAGCCATAAGAACAGCAAATCTATAAATTAGAATCCCCATCAGCTGAGTCTGCACACAAAGTTTCAGCTTTCTAGACCTTATGCTTTTGGAGAAGATGATGAAAATAGGTTTTTCGGGTGTGACCCGTCACAGGATCACAAAATCTGGAGGAAAGAAGACACATCAGTAAAGGAGTCTTTGCACATGTTTTCAGCTTTCAAGTCATCTGGAGAAGAAGATATACTGTAAAATCATTTATTTTCGCGAGGTGTTATTTTCGTGCAAACAAAAAAATTACTGATTCACAGGGTTTGATTTTTTTGCATATCGACTATCAACTAGGTTGAGAAGTTTATTGTTACAAAACTAGTATAAAATGGTTGCATGTACATTTTACCTCATTTTACCGAATTCTGTATACAGGATGGCAGGATGTTTTATTTTTCGCAAATTATGGCTTTGCGCGAAAAGTGTGAAAAGTATATAGATTTAACAGTAGATGAGTTTTTAGTCAAGTAGTCTGAACACAGTTTTTCAGATTTCTTTAGTCAATGTTTCTAGAGAAGAAGATAAATTAGTTAAAATTTTACTGATGGACAAATGGACGCCTTGCGACATACCATGCCATAAGCCTTTTCAGGCCAGATGATAAGGGTAAACAACAGATCTACAAATTTGAGTCCAAATATAACAATGGGATGCAATTTTCTTGAATACTTGATGCAGAAAATGTCTGGAGTACCCCACAAAATGATCATGTGCGTCCCCGGTAAAGCAGTAAATTTCTGGTACAGATTACTTGATCTGCTTTTGATAAAATCAAAAATTATTAAGTCACTTGAAGGCGTGTTAAGGTTAAAGATCCATTTTCAACTTTGCATTCGTAATAACTCCGTTTTCATATATCGCACATCCGACTATACAGTTCTGTAGAAAAATCTTTCAACAATTTTTTGAGACCATAAAAAGAATTTATAATCAACGAGAAAGTATTTAATTTTAATTTCAAAGTATACCACCCTCCAAAACTTGCCGTAGCCATAAACGAACGTCACAGTTTTATGTGTAGGATTTACCATACTTCCTGTTTATCGCGATCTCAATGTTATGGCTTCCGATCACGATGATGGATATTTATTTTTTTATTCATTCGAGCGGATAAACGTATATTCTATCGAACTAAATGCTGTTCCAATACATGAAAACGTTTTCTTACCTCCAAACTTTCTAAGAGTTTTCAACTCGGTCTCCCCGAACGTCTTGATTCGGCCATCTTTGTTTACATCCTCTGTTTACGTCCCACAATCCTTTGCGCGATCTTGCAAATAATACGCCCCTTCTATTTATAGTACCAAGTCGATTCGGGAAACCCTTTCGTTTAATTGTAATCATTTTAATGAATTTTGGTCCCATTGTCGTTTTGTTTGAATTGAACGTTTTCTAATTTTGCAATGAATACGTTAAAATTACTTAGAACATTATGCAAAGATGAAAATGGATCTTTAAAGAGATAATGCCTGCCTTGCCCACATTTGAGAATGGATCAGTCCCACAGTTACAAATTTGTGTCACTTAGGTGCATGGTAGATCCCACAATAATTCAAGTTTGGGTGCACCAGTTTTGCACTGAGAACACTTCCTGGACAACAGGCCTTGGCGTATAAGTCTAAAAATGCTAAAAATAGCATATATCTAGTCTATGTAGATTGTTACCTTGTATTCTTTATCATCTGACAAGAGTTGGCGCTGACAGTAATGAGTGTTTTTAGTAAGGCTTATTTGAGATAATCAATTTGAAAATTTAATTAATAACATTCAATAAATCCCACAGCTATATATAGGCTAGATATTACTAATAATCATAACTTGGGGAATTCTTCTAATGTCGACCTTATTGTACTGATTTGTACAAACTGTCAAATATTCTGCAAATGCAGAAATAAATAACAATATAGTTACTCTTGTTTGTGCATAATAACACCAAAATAACATACTTTACAACTCTGCAATATGAATTAGACCACTGCATGGAATTGTTTTTATTCTGATATGTGTTTAAAATAATATTAATACCACTGAATGCAAGAAACAAACACCACTGAATGCAAGAAACAAACACCACTGAATGGGAGAAACAAATACCCCTGAATGGGAGAAACAAATACCAGTGAATGGGAGAAATTATCACAATAGAAAGAATTGAACCTCAATAACAAGTGTCACCATATAACAATTGCTCTACTAGGAAAAATACTCTTAAATGGAAATTATTTTGCCTCTTCTGCCATATATTACTTAGCAGTAATATGATAGCTCTTAGGAATGATAAACCACAAAACTTTTACCACAAAAGTGCATAAATGGTCAAAATTACAAACTCAGATAATTTTCACCCTCTAAAGAAATACAGCCTTCCAAAAGTTACTCAAATTTGTAAATTATATAGCTACAAAATACTCCTTGAGGAAATTTAGAGTGAATAAAAGACAAAAGAAATAATATATCACCTAATGTTATAAATAGGACCATAAACTTTTACAATTAAAGTATTTTACCCTTGAAAATAATAAAACATTCCAAATCATAGATGTAAACAAACTTGAGAATAGAAATAATTTACACAAATATTACCTTGAATAGATGAAAACCTACTCTGAAAGAATGTTTATACATATCAAAGAAAGAACAATAAAATTATTGCCTGAAGAATGATTTCTCCCAATATGTGAATTGTTGAAGTAGAGCCAACATAAATCATGTGTTTCTTGCGTTAAATATTTTTGCACTTATCAGCGCAGCGCATCAAGCCAGAAGTGCTCGTCAACAAAGGGAACTAATTACCAGCATTTAGGCCTAATGCTTGCCGCTATAGAAACAAGTACAGAAGTGAGCACAGCTCATATACCCCCGCTTCAAACTATAGTCTGGCTTTCAAAAAAGAAAGTAAAATGGTACGTTTCACTGACATAAAAAAATATGTGAACATGTTGGTCTAACCCTCAAAAGGCTCATATAGGAATCATTGTTGATAAGTGTATGAAGTTTGGTGAAGATAGCATGTATAGTTTAAAAGATATACTCCGGACAAAGGACTCTGTCACCGTTTTAGTCATGTTTCCATGAAAACCGGAAAATAAAAATCATTTGTTGGTCTAACAGTCACATCTAGGGATTATGGTTGATGAGTGTATTAAGTTTGTTGAAGCTAGCATAGCTTAAGAGGTATGCTCCGGACAAAGACCTCTTTTGTTTGTGCATAATAACACTTCATACATTACAACTCTGCAATATGAATTGTATCACTGCATAGAAAATTGGAAATCTGGAATCCTACTTTGAAAGAATGTTTGTATAAATTTCAAAGAAAGAACATTAAAATTATTACCTGAAGATTGATTTTCCCCAATGTGTGAATTGTTGTTGAGCAAAGATAAACCATCTGTTTCTCGCACTAACACATTGTGCACTAATCAGCGCAGCGCATCAAGCCAGAAGCGCTCGTAAATAAAGGGAACTAATTACAAACATCTAGGCCTTATGCTTGCCGCTAAAGAAATTATGTAGTGATATAATCATAATGAAATGAATAAATTTACTGGATAGTTTCAAAACACTATATATATCAATACATTATAACAATAAACAAGTGTTTGCCACTAACATGGTAATGTCCCCCGCCATTATAAGATATTTGGCATAATGAACATTATCCCGTTAACAATGTATTACAGTGTTCAAAGTGTCATGGTGATCATGAAATTGAGGTCAGGGTCACCAATGTTGACTTGCGTCTGATGTAAAAGGTGCTTTAAAAGTACCTTAGTACCTAAGTTCCTTAGCGGTATGAACTTTTCAAGAGTTGTCTCTCCTTTCATAATGACGGAAGTGGTGAATAGTATGCATGCGCACTTTTTGAATGTTCCATGCAAAGATTCGACCTAAAGACAACTAGACCACTAAAACTTTTGTTTTGCTTTAATTATTCAGGTATGTAAAAAGCACAGAAACACATTCCCTTGCCCCACAACATCTTTGTTTATATGATTGCTTCAATTTTGTGTATAAAATTCTATTTTAAAGTTATACGCTAATTATTTTAGGATAACAAGGTTGCGTTACTTTGACATTGAGAAGGTCACGCTGTCGTTTCCATCTTTTGCCAAGTTTTCCAAAATAAGTCTTTTCCATGATGGAAGTTGGAAGTACATATGCTCTAGGATATTCATGTAATAATTTTGTAACATTTATTAGACGCAAGTAATTTTAATCAGTACTTTTCAGTCTATTCTGGTTATTTTGCATATAACAAAAAGAATTATGTCCCTTTACAAAATGGATGCGCCCATGGTTAAAGTATTCAGTGTTGTTGATATTAAAGAAAAATGTCTTTAAACGATGAATAATTATATCTATTTCATTGTGATAGTAATTACGTTCATTTGTGAATACTTGTCAGCATTAAACAAATATTTTAGCATAAAGTAGTAATTTTTGTATACACTAAGAAAGGTTACTCTGACCGTACAAGGTAATTGAAGCACCCATAAAATATCTTTCTTTTGGCAGGATTTCACTTATTTCAACGCTGTTTTGTAAATTTCTAACAGTTTTTGAAGTCACTATCTTTATTCTTTTATCAATTATAAAGGTAAAAGTGTTTTCAACATTATTATCTCCATTTGCAAGTATATTCTAATAAAATGTAAACTTTGAAACATTTTATTGAATGAAGTGTAGATTTCCATTGTTGTCTATGATAAGGACATATTGTGATTGTTTCATGCAAAGAATAATGTTAAATACTTATTATAGCCTAGGTATGTCAAGTTTTAAGTATGTTGAACTTTGAATTATGTTCAAGAATGACAATAATGGAAATGTTGGAGAAGCTTAAGCTTAAATTTATGCTCAAGTTCGTAATGGATAAACATTTTCTCATAAAGTGTAAGTTTCATTTAAAGCTATAATGTTCATTGTTCAGACTATATTTGTTCAAGTTGATGTTATTTTAAGAAAGATATAAAGTGCTGTACACTTTATGAAGTTGAATGTAATTAAGGATGTTACTGGTAACTTTAGAAGTTTATGTACGTTAAGGGCACGTTCTTACGTAAACACAGCTAACCAATCACAATGCGTGCAGCAAAAGCATTCGGTATCAGTAGCTAGGGGCAAGTAACTCTCATTCACCATTCGTTAACATTGACTGCTGCTATCCTTATTTTAAACGCTATGATGCGATTGGTTCGCTAATGACTAGGTTTTGTATGCGCTAAACTGGTGTTTGCACGTGCGCTACAGTAGGCTGCGGTCAGACCTAGTGGAGAAGATAGCCTACACATACAGAGTTCGAATCTCGGTAGAGTCAATATTTTAAAACTTTTATTCTTCGGAACATGGTCGATTTTAATCAGACTTGGGAGCGGTGTTAAAATAAGCCCTTCGGCTTGTTCACCAATCCCAATTCAATTTTATTGAATAAAATATGTTTAAATCATTTTAATCAGACTGGCAAACACCCTATCATTAATCATAACAGTGCAGAATATTACCTTGGTCTGTGAGGTAGTCCAGGGGTGTATAACCGCAGACGTTTTCTTTCTTCATGTATGTTTCAGGGAGCTGCTCCAGTTGTTGTTGTAACACTTCAGCATTGATTCCTCGTCTCCTACACAGATAGTGGAGTGGAGTGTTTCCGTACATGTCAGCCTTGTCTCCCTGATTGATCAATGTCAGAATATTCTCCATGGGTAGTGATCCCTTGCAAAGAACATGAAGCGGTGTTACTCCATTGTCATCTTGCTTGTTGATGTCTCCGTTTGCTGTGTTGACAATTTGAACAACTACATCACGTTTGACCTTTATATTTTTACAAAGATAATGAAACGGTGTAGTTCCATATTCATCACCTTTATTGAAGTCACCTTTCCCTTCCTTGATCACTAGATCTACAGTGTCCAGTTGAAGACTTGAGTTTGCACAGAGGTAGTGCAGTGGGGTGCTCTTATGCTTCTCACATAGGTTGGGATCACTCTTCATATCCCTGATCATGAACTTGATTGCTTCTGCATGAATTGTTTGATGCTTCAACAGATAATGAAGGGGTGTTCTGCCATACTTATCACAAACATTAACGTTCCCTCTCCCTTCTTTGATGATCATTCTGATAGAGTCAATATTTACAAGGTGTTTACCTGCAGCAGCAGTAGAGTCCTTCTCCTGACAGAGGTAATGAAGAGGTGTTCTTCCATACCAATCATGTACATCCTGTATACTGGCTCCCTCTCTCATCAGAACACACACTGCAACTATGTTTCCACTTCTGAGAGCTGTCCACAACATTGTATCTTCATTAGACATGCCTCGACCCCTCCGTCCTGCTTGGTTGATGAATCGTTTTGAACATTTCTGGAAAGATACAGGGATATCAATAACTTCTCAATGTTATAATACCAAATATTTATTTATACAAAACACAAATGGACAATTCATAACTTCAGAATCATATTTTGGACACAGGCAAAATCCATTTGGTTGATTGATAGAGTAGATGAATACACTAGTATTAGAGGAGTAACTTTAACCAGAATATACTGTTAAACATTATTAATTGATATTGTAAATTATTCTATTTTCAGTCAAAAGCTGATAGTTTAATGTTTTATAAAATTATTTATACCTTTATTTTATTTCTTTAAGAATTTGATAGATATCATGTCATTATGCACCATTGCAAATCATATTATAAAAGCAAGTAATGATTTCCCAGAAGTGTGATAAAGATAACATAATTACAAATTTATCATCCACCTTATCGCTAACCATAACAGATATCATGACAAATAGATCCATTGGCTCTGTAACTCATCAGGCTCATCAGACAATTATAATCGCCATTAGCTAAGAAGCATGTACCATCTCAGCTCCCTCAACTTATTTGAGCGTGTTACACCTGTGACCTAACTGAAACGCAACAAATTAAACAATTATAATTCATAATCCCCAGTTGCAAAAATCTGTACACAACATTTCAACTTTATCTTTATCCTTTTGTGAAGACCCAAAATATTTTTTAGCGCTTTAAGAGTTATTAGGGCCATCAAATGTATAAATGATGATACTCATTAGTCAAGGCGTCAGTGCACATCATTTCATCTTTCTAGACATATACCATTTGAGGAAGATAAAAATATGTTTTAGGCAAGGCTCCTGTGAACTTTACAAGAGGCCACAGGATCACCAAATAAAAAATTACAATCCTCGTAGACATCCCTACATAACGTTTTTGCTTTCCAGACCTATTGCCTCTGGAGAAGATGATAAGGTAGGAATTTGGCCCCAGTTAAAAGCCACCATATTTATAAATGAAATAATCCTCCATAATCAAGGAGTCTGGACACAAAATTCCACATTTTTAGAGTTAAAGGCTCTGGAGAAGAAGTGGAAAATGCGAAAAGATTATGGACAGATGGCCTGTTGAGCTAAAATGGTAATATTACATAGCCTATTTCTGTTCACATTGCTATGTTATTTGTATAATATACTTAACAAGCCTTTTATAACCTTGCAGTCAAATGATATCATGACTGGACAGGAATTGAATTGTAACATTGACAAACTTAAAAATGATAAATCACCTGGGCCTGATGACATTGCAGCAGAATTCATCAAATCTTCAAAACCATATTTTTAAAGCATCTTACACCACTCATAAATCAAACATTAAAGAAAGGTTATTTCCCAGATGTTTGGGGTGCAAGTATATATGCCCACTTTTTAAAGCAGGATTGAGGCAAGAACTTAGTACTTATAGCAGTATTTCGCTTATAGATTCACTTTGTAAATTGTTTACTTGTATTTCAACATCTAGGTTGCAAAAGTGGTGTGAGAGAAATTATATTATAAGTGAGTAACTGAGTATCAGGTTGGATTTATAGCACTGTTGACCATATATTTTCACTAAAGGCTGTAATATAGTATGGTCAAAAGAGAAGGGGCAGATTATATTGTGCTTTTATAGATTTGTTGATACAGCACTTCAGTTGCAGAAAAGGTTAAATGCACTAGAGTTATTTTGTAAGCACACTGGCATGAAGGTAAACTTAGATAAAACAAAGATTTATGGTGTTTCGCAATTCAGGCTATTTGAGGCATTATGTAGCTCATCAGACTTTAGATAGAAATAAGTGTTTGGGTTTAGACCATGGGGTAATGGGCAGTGTAGGAAAGATAGCCTGTCCCAACGTCTGAGTTATTCACAATCAAATAAAAAAGGCCCATTGCCCATTTGGGGTCAAGGGGTCACCGAACCTACAATTCAGAATCCCCATTGTCCAAGGAGTCTACACACAACTATTAAGCTATCAAGACCTTTTGGAACTAGGGAAAAAGATGAAATTAGGTTTTATAGGTTTTGACCCCTGTGACCCCATTTGGGGTCATGTGGTCACCAAACCTACAATTTAGAATCCCCGTTGGCCAAGGAGTCTACACACACCTTTTCAGCTCTCTAGACCTTTTGGAACTAGGGAAAAAGATGAAATTAGGTTTTATAGGTTTTGACCCCTGTGACCCCATTTGGGGTCATGGGGTCACCAAACCTACAATTCAGAATCCCCATTGGCCAAGGAGTCTACACACACCTTTTCAGCTCTCTAGACCTTTTGGAACTAGGGAAAAAGATGAAATTAGGTTTTACAGGTTTTGACCCCTGTGACCCCATTTGGGGTCATTGGGTCACCAAACCTACAATTTAGAATCTCCAGTGCCCAAGGAGTCTACACACAACTATTCAGCTCTCTGGACCTTTTGGAACTGGAGAAGAAGATGAAAATAGGTTTTTCGTGTTCTGACCCCTGTGACCTCATTTGGGGTCATGAATAAAATAGATTTTTAAGGTTTTGGCCCTTGTGGGGTCATGGGGTCACGAAATCTACAATTTAGAATCCCCATTTGCCAAGGAGTATGCACATAAAATTTCAGCTCTCTAGAGTCATTGGTTCTGGAGAAGAAGTCGAAAAAGTGAAAAGTTTACGGATGGACGGATGGACGGACGGACGGACGCCGGACGCCTTGCCATGCCATAAGCCCATCGGGTCTTTCAGACCTGATGAGCTAAAAATGGTTTTTCGAAGGTAAACCGATTGAAGTTGTATCATCTTATAGGTATCTCGGTATAGTTTTCACTCTTAGACTTTATGGACTTCCCAAGGTAATAAAGCACTTATCTCCATTTTTTCTTTTCAAAGAACTTTTGGAGCTTTTTTGCCTAATGATCTATCAAAACTGTTTGATCTATTATTCTGCCTAGTTTGTATTATGGGTCTTAAGTCTGGGGAACATCTTATTGTAAAGTTTTTGAAAGCCTCCAGATTAAAGTTTGTAGGCAGCTTTTAAGACTTTACAGTAATGTTAGTAGCAGTATTGTTTTAGGAGAATGTGGCCTGCTTCCATTACAGTTTAATCATGATGTAGGTATATTCAGCTAGATTCACAAAAACTTCCATTTCAGGGTTATGATAAGCTAAAATCTCTTGAAGATTCGGGTAGGCTGTCCACTTGGGCAACATATATATAAATAATATCTTATATCAATATGCTTATTGATTGGAGATAGCAGGTTTTTATGAAACAGTTTAAACTTAGATTTTCTGATATTCTGAAACAATCATGGTCTGCCAATATTCATAATCATTTGCTTATTAAAAATTAAAAACATTACTATATGTGGAAAGCTATCTATCATTATCAATATCTCCCTATCTTAAATCTCTCTTAGCAATATTTAGGTGTAGCAGTTTTGGGCTAGGCAAAGAAACAGGACAATACAATAATGTATCAATTCCTGACACAGTATGTTCTTACTGTAAAATAAACAATATTACCGGTATAAGATGAATTACACATTCTATTTTATTGTGAATTATATGATGATACTAGAATAAAGTTTATTACTCCATTATTGTACAGTACAGTAGTCCCCCATAACCCCTACAGCCCATTACCCCTACAGCTTATCAAAACAAGTTTATGGTCCACTGCACTGCTTATCTCTAGCTTGTTACCTCTTGCAACACAATGGACTCACCAAGACTGATTCTTTATTACCTTTATCTGTACAGATAATTGGTACATAATGAAAACTTTATTGGTTCAGGTTGTGGATTTTGAACATGGTGACAATAAAATAAGAATTTCTTCAAAGGCATTTCGAAGTTGGTGTAGTCATCCATGATATTGTCTGTATCAATAAAATAAGATTATTATGATATTCATAACAACCTCTTGAAATACTGTTATCAGACACAAGAAGCTTACATCAATATTTAACCATGTTATATTGTCTTTTAAATAGCAATGGATAACGACCTAATTACAGTTACATGTTGCTTTCTTAACACCTAAGAGCCTTTTACAATAATCCAATTGTAATCTTTCAATGTTTAATCCTTTATATTGTCCCCAAATCTCGGATGCATAGAATAATATACTGCCGACATAACAATAAAAAATAGAGCCATGGGCTCTGTAGCTCATCAGACTTTTGATAGAAATAGGTGTTGTGGTTTAGACCATGAGGTCATGGGCAGTGTAGGAAAGATAGCCTGTCCCAACGTCCGAGTTATTCACAATCAAATAAAAAAGGCCCATTGCCCGCTTGGGGTCAAGGGGTCACCGAACCTACAATTCAGAATCCCCATTGGCCAAGGAGTCTACACACAACTATTAAGCTATCAAGACCTTTTGGAACTGGAGAAGAAGATGAAAGTAGGATTTTCAGGTTTTGACCCCTGTGACCCCATTTGGGGTCATGGGGTCACCAAACCTACAATTTAGAATCTCCAGTGCCCAAGGAGTCTACACACAACTATTCAGCTCTCTGGACCTTTTGGAACTGGAGAAGAAGATGAAAATAGGTTTTTTAGGTTTTGACCCCTGTGACTCCATTTGGGGTCATGGGGTCACCGAACCTACAATTCAGAATCCCCATTGGCCAAGGAGTCTACACACAACTATTAAGCTATCAAGACCTTTTGGAACTGGAGAAGAAGGTGAAAGTAGGATTTTTAGGTTTTGACCCCTGTGACCCCATTTGGGGTCATGGGGTCACCAAACCTACAATTTAGAATCTCCAGTGCCCAAGGAGTCTACACACAACTATTCAGCTCTCTGGACCTTTTGGAACTGGAGAAGAAGATGAAAATAGGTTTTTCATGTTTTGACCCCTGTGACCTCATTTGGGGTCATGGGGTCACAAAATCTACAATTTAGAATTTCCAGTGCCCAAGGAGTCTACACATAACTTTTCAGCTCTCTGGACCTTTTGGAACTGGAGAAGAAGATTAAAATAGATTTTTAAGGTTTTGACCCTTGTGACCCCATTTGGGGTCATTGGGTCACGAAATCTACAATTTAGAATCCCCATTTGCCAAGGAGTATGCACATAAAATTTCAGCTCTCTAGAGTCATTGGTTCTGGAGAAGAAGTCGAAAAAGTGAAAAGTTTACGGACGGATGGACGGACGGACGGATGCCGGACGCCTTGCCATGCCATAAGCCCATCGGGTCTTTCAGACCTGATGAGCTAAAAACGAATAAAAGAGATTCGGGATTCAATGACAATGACCTAGTATTATTATATATGGAAAAGAGCGCCTTCCTACCCTGATCAGACAACTGCAATGTAGCCTTTGAGAATTAGTCATTATAGTTAAAAACTATTCCTAAATATGTAAAAGTATCGACAACATCAATAACTGTACCATTTTAAAGCCAGTGCTCTGTCGATTTAACTTTACCACCTTTTCTGAAAACCATCATCTTAGTTTTAACAATATTTACCTCGAGTTCCCAATGCTCGACAAGATCTCCCCCTGCATTAGACCAAGATTATTTCTAAAACTCTGACTATCAAAACCACCAATCCTCACACAAGATCTTACATGAAGATATAAAGAACGAATAACCAATAATAACTTCCCTCTGACACACAATTTTGCCATTTATACCATAATTTACACCTATCAATTGAATCAAAAGCATGTTTAAAATCCACAAATGCACAATACAATTGGTTATTACTATTTAGAGTATGACTATCAATGAATGGAGGGAAAATATAGCATCAACTGAGCTAAGATAAGGATGAAAACCAAAACACAGACTGAACACAGAGACAATTGATAGTTGAGTTAATTAAATTGAAACATATTTCATATTTTATGATTAATATAATTTATGATAAAATCAAATTATTTCAAATTCAAATTAATTCCTTTATTTTCAGATGTTCTATCATATTCCATGTTGTCAATCAAAATGTCACAAACATGTCTCTCTGAGAAAGCCGCTCCACACTACCACTTCTAAACTGAATCACCTGTTAGGGTGAGTCCATTAATCAAGATAGGTAACTGTCTTTGTTGTTTTAACAAGCTGTAGGGGAACTGGGGTGTAGGGGAACTGGGGTGTAGGGGTAATGGGCTGTAGGGGTTTTAGGGTACATAACCTACAGTACTGTTAACAAACACAAGTTCTTCCTCCTTAACAGTAAAGATAGAAATAATACTTAAACGTATGTCAATTCCTAAAATGTACAAATAAACTAGAGCTGAAATTGTTAATACATAACAAAACTGTAACCGTTTATGTGCACTTTTAAAGAATTTGAAATGTAGTGTCTATTAATCAAGGGCCTTTGGCCTAAATACAGAATAAAATGTCTGTCTGCAGGGCTCGAAATAGTGCTTTATTACTTGCACTGGTGCAACCTAATATTACTGTGTGCAACCTCACTTTTTTTCTGACTTGCACTGGGTGCAAGCTAATTTTTATGAAATATGTCTTCAACCATCTAGTGCCTGAAAAGTAAAACTTACAAATTCATAGAAGAATGGAGTAAAAACAGATTGGTTTGAATTTGATGTTGACAATATCATGTTTTGCCCCACATTTAAAAATATGATAAGAGCAAGTAAAAAGGTGAATAGAAAGATTTAAAAAACATAATTATTTCTTTCTTTACTTAACCCATAACAGTGCAACTGAACTTTGGGTGGTGCAACCATGTAAAAGAGTCAGGTTGCACTTGGTGCAAGTGGATAAACATTTCCTAATTCGAGCCCTGGGTTGTTCATTTATGTATCACGCTACGAGTGATACTTACCGATGTCACTTTATGAGTATGTTTATAACAGCACATATATCGGAGCTTGATATGCCTACGTGAATAGCCTTGTTATATATTGTATATATTGTACCTGTGTCGATGTCTCCCGTAAATCTGAAACACTTCGAATGTTTATATCGACATTCATTCATGTTTAATTTCAAAAGAGACATCTGTCTACTACCCTCACCCATATTTTCTCAGCGGTAGTAGCCGGACACCCTCAAATGCAGATAAATGATTGGAATTTCAAGCCAAACTATGAGAAAGCTTATCACTTGCACCCAACGGACGTATAGTTTCTGGTCGGAATACGTTTTCAGGGAGTTTTGAGGGATACATTATCTTAAAACTTTTTGTCTTTTTCCTTAACGGAAATGTAAGAAAGTGATGATTGTGGCTATCATGTTTGGTTTTCAATTATTGCCTGTCTACGTTTGAATGTTATATTGAGACTACGCAGTGTGTTGGTTGCAAAATAAATGGGGATTTTAACCATATATCCGTGTAAACCATAAATGCATTATTTAATCAATTATACATTATTAAGTTACACGTGTCCGGGCACTGCCCATGTCCGAGTATTGCCACACCCGCTCTAATAGTTGTAAACGATAGAGTTTTTCTGTCAAAAGGCCTCATTGCGCACACGATAAAGGGTTGTTTTATAAGGTTATTTAAAGTCATATTCTCATTTTTGCAAGGCAAATTGTAAATAATGCCGGACAAATAGTTCACCACTCACAGAAATCTTTCCTCTGACGTTTGCAACAATTGTCAGAACTCTGCAGGCATTCTAACCCTCAATAATGAAGTTCAAAGTACCCTACCCTACCCGAATATTATGTTTTTTGCGAGCGTTAGTCCTTACCACGTCATTTCGCTAAGGCCGTGACGAAGAACACATAAAATTTCCCAGCTGAATATCCAATGAAAATAGCTAATAGCTTACGCTTTTTCAAATACAGAAATAACAAAAAGGTTGTTAACTCAGTGAAGAATGCGTCTGTCATAAGTATCTGCGCTGCGATGACTAGATTTCCGGTGTTTTGTACTCGCGATGGAATTGCACTTGATTCGGTACCTCATCGGTCTGAAACGGCATACGCCAATAAGCTGCTTCATCCAAAACTGTAAAACGGGCATAAAAATTAAAATCTTTGCAAATGCGACCGGAAATATTTGTGTTAGTGATCAGATTTTGTTCGTGAAAAATAATTAGCTAAGTTTAGTTGCCTTATAAAAATGAGACTATGACTTTAAACCAGGAACTAATATAGCGTGGGGTCATAATATAGTATACTCAAATTACTTCATGACGTTAGCCAAACGGATCACTTCGAACTTTAAAAAAGCGATATCTCTATAAATATTAACCGGAAAGAGTCAAATTTTTGGTAATTTGTTAACAATCCATTTTTGTGGTCACCTTTGGTTACCACAATAGGATTAATCCTTCGATTAGCTGAAAACATTGAACCAGGTTGTGTATACGTATCTCCTTGACAACACAGCTTAAATCAACTTTTCATAATCTGTCATTTAATTTTCTGTCCAGACTTATTGACATCAATTATCAGATATTGCCATTTACATTGTTATGTGAGGAATGAATTTGCAGTTTCAAATATTTTTTGTAGTCATTTTGTATTCTCTGCAGAGCACCGCATGCTCACATTGTTTTCTCTTACTTTCAAGTCAACCCTAATCTAAGATAAAAAGATTTGCTTCAGACTATGTACTTATGACTGTTATTCTGGTACCAAAATCATTGCAGACAATTCCCGGGCACTCAACTTGGAATCTCTCGCTTGTTAGACGCCTTATAAAATATATTGACAAAATCCAAATAACCTTTTTGATAGATACAACCAATTCTTACCTAATTTTGAGAAAAGATACATTGTTTCTTCATTTCCAGTGTAATAATGGTTTTTCAGTAGGCAGTTTTTTAAATTTCATTCAAATGAATTTTTAAAATGCTTGCAAATTTTGATAGAGATAATATATTATTGCTACCCACTGTACTAGGTTGAGGCTCTACCTGAAACCTATACTGTAATTTCTGTCGTCGAATGCTCTATTCTCGCAAATGAGCCGCACACTAACCACAGGAGGAGGCTATCGTTAAAACTGGGTGGAAATTTGATTTATTAATTTTGACCTGACAGTTAGTAGGTAGTTCGGAGTTCTAATGCGCATCTCCTACTGTCAGAGAAACTTGATATTGATGACGTCATCTAATGATATGCAATACTCTCCCACACGTGGGTATGTGCTTCCTTGTGCGCTGTTTGAAAATCGCCATATACATGTTGGGTGAATATTTTAAATCATCAAAATGAATATCGAAAGTGTTGAAATCCACCCATCCCGCAACTGTTGGTTCTAAACACAGCGATCACACAATATAACATGACACATTGGATTGAGGGTAAGGGAAACTTAAGGGGAATATATTTTAGAAAATGGTCTGTCACATGATCATGATATGTTCTATTAACACAACAACAAACTAGCGACAGCATTAATAATGTTTCTAATTCTCTTTGAATTAATATTATGGGATAGGGACCAATAATTTTTCACAGAGCGCAGCAAGTCAGTTGATCAATAAAAGTCGTTGTAAAATATTTAATTCAATTTTGAGTTAACGTGTACTGGCCGTATCGTTATCACTTGTTCAATAGTTTTAGTACAGTGCATTACACATTTGTGATGTCATTTTTCGATTCTTCTGTTGAGTTGGTTTTTGATCAGAATATAGTAAAATAATTAAGTTTCTATGAATTTAAGTTTTAATCTGAATTGTCTACAGTTAGCTTAAAATTACTTGATCATTGGATAGCAGGAAGAGACCAGCTATGGTTGAAACGGCGAGCATTTGACTGCTACTTAAGTTATTGTCACAACATCCAGTCATTATGAACCAATGAACTTGTAGAATATGTATTCAACCAATAAATCAAGAGAAGGAGATTTGGCTCATGCATTACTGCGGATGATGACAATCATTTTAAAAAGTAGATCGTAAGATAACTGCAAACAAATCATCCACTTTATTACTAAGTTGTCATGAAAGTTTAGTGAAAGAAAACAAATTTTTCTGCGCAATACACATTTATTACATTGTCTCCCGTTCATTAAAAAACCTTTTATATTTCGAGACAAATCATGTATTCATATTGATGAATACATGATATGACACAACGTGTTATTCAACAGTGGTGGATATCTAAATAAATAGCAATCGCTTTGCGTCAATCTGATTCGCTGAACACAGTAATAAAAATTCAGTTCATACCTCCATAAAATTAATTTTGTGACGTCACATCATTTTAAGCCACGCCGATAGACCTACCTTCACATTTGTTTTCTTTTGCAAATGGGCAATGTGAAGGCAAATGCACTTTGACATGTGCATTTGTTGTTTTTTGAAAATGGGCAAACGTGAAGGGAGGCCGCATCTGGAACAAGGCTTTTTACCTCGATCTGGGCACTTCCGTCTTACGATGACGCACTAAAACTCGCCTTCCACTAATTTAAGTAACGTAGCTCTAATTAAGAAGGTGACATACACGTAATTCCACTTTTGAATTGGAGGTTGCAGGGCTCGAAATAGTGCTTTATTACTTGCACTGGTGCAACCTAATATTACTGTGTGCAACCTCACTTTTTTTCTGACTTGCACTGGGTGCAAGCTAATTTTTATGAAATATGTCTTCAACCATCTAGTGCCTGAAAAGTAAAACTTACAAATTCATAGAAGAATGGAGTAAAAACAGATTGGTTTGAATTTGATGTTGACAATATCATGTTTTGCCCCACATTTAAAAATATGATAAGAGCAAGTAAAAAGGTGAATAGAAAGATTTAAAAAACATAATTATTTCTTTCTTTACTTAACCCATAACAGTGCAACTGAACTTTGGGTGGTGCAACCATGTAAAAGAGTCAGGTTGCACTTGGTGCAAGTGGATAAACATTTCCTAATTAGAGCCCTGGTCTGTCTGTCTGATATCCAAACATTTTAGTTGAAAAGTATTCTAAGCAAATTATTGGTAATTAATCAATCCTAAACTGGAAATATGTGCATGTGATGCACAGTGATGTCCCCCTTCCAAACTTTAAATCCAACCTAATCATCTTATTGCCACTTAAACCAGTTTCAATCCATACCAAACATATAACAAGTTCAATGTTGCATAAGGAAGAGGTTTATATATTTGTCAACTTCTTTATTGTAGGGAATGTAACATTTGATACTCACACAGTAATCAAATATTATCATCTACAACCCCCAATATGCACTAAGTTGAAATTGTTTCCATGGAAACCAAGTAAAATGAAAAATTAAGAATAATCAAAGTAGCAAAAAGCACCACCCAAACACTAGATCTAACCACTTACCAGCTTTAGTAAAATAATACTCAATAGATTATTAGATATAAGTTGGAAAATTACCCCACCCACATATGCCATTATATGATGATTACTCAATTATTGTACAGTACTGTTAACAACCACAATTTCATCTTCCTCCTTAAGCAAAGATAGAAATAATACCTAAAATTGTTTGTAATCTATGATTTGGAATTTCTCTGACTGTGTACACATGGGGTATCAACCTAATTGAGTATTTTAAAAAATTAATTTTAATTAACAGGAATTGCATTTTTTCACCGAAATTGATGCGTAATTTACCCAAATACGCACTGTTTCTGTAGCTCTGTTTTCATATAATGTACCTCTTTTCCATATGTAGACATAAATGTCAATAAACATGGGATCACCAATATGCAGTTAATAAGCAAAATTTAGGATTAGAGAGTTCTTAATCTTAGGAATCATTTTCATCTGAAGAAAGAAAAAGCAAGGCAATGGATGTACAGAAATGATCAGTTTGTAGTCTGTGTAAATTTTCATTTTGGAAATTTTAGTCCAAATTAAACAATCATTTTTTAATCAACAATTTTTACATATGAATATCACTACTTACCTCCTTTTCATCTGTGGTGACACAGCAGGAGACAAGAGCTTCACAGAACTCCCTACTCTGACAAAGTCTGAGTTTGAATACAGAGTAATCTCCCTCCAGTATCTCTTCTCGGAACCTCTCAGCTAAAGTCTTCAGTACAGCAGGGATTGGCTTCACTATGATGTAACATGCAGATCTACTTCTGTCTTCTTCATCAGATGTTGAGATGATCATCTTCTGTCGTATAACAGAGAGAGTTGCATACTGAACACAGTACAGAGGGTCAATGTCATTTATGACATTCAGTACACTCTCATACACAGAGGGATGAGCAAACTGACAGATTCCATTCCTCCACACAGTGATGTAGCTGCCTTCTTGCTCCTTCTCTACTTTTAATAGATCATGCCTCACAGCTTCATCATTTATTTTGGCATATATATCAAGCTGGCCGTCATTCTGTATCATCAGCTGGAAGAGAGTTTTGCAGTTGTCATTATAGAGAACTTTGGTGGTCATGTCCAGAAACTTTAAGGGTGATCTAAAGAATTCTTCAATAGGAATGTCACATCCCTTTGATCTTAGCTTTGAAAACATCTTACAACAGTGTGGGAAGCCGTGCGCTACTTCCATGTTGCATATTCTTGTTCTGAGAAAAGGTTGCACTGTCAAATTCTCATGTCCAAGATGATAATCCAGGATCTTCAGTCTTTCTTTTGTCAATTTTCTTTTACTCAGGTCAACAACACACACTCTGTCAAAGATGCTTTCTGTAAGATGTCCAAGATAAAGCTTAGATTTCTCCACAACATTTGTTCTACTGATGAAAATAACTTTAGTATTTTGTTTATCTGATTTCTTTAAGATTCTCTCTATGACATCAAACCATTTGTCTATCTTTTGCTGATCTGCGTGAAATGCACCGAATCTATCATCAAACATGATAATCCTTTCTTCTTTCATGTTTTCTATCTGCTCATACTCTTCAGGTTTGTAAAGAGCGTAGACTCTGACATTTTTCTGTAGGAACTCCTTCAGGACAAGGTAGCCGAGTGTCGTCTTGCCGTCCCCAGCATTCCCTGTTATTGTGACCCAATGCTGATCTTTCATCTTGTGAACCACATCATCCACAGCGGACACTCGAATCATATCTGCAGTAATTTGATCTATTTCATTCTTGGTTCTTGCTGTGAAACAGAAAATTCATTAAACATTTTATGGATGTCTTGAAATCATACATGATATAATCAAGAAATTCAGTTTCAGTTTTCAAAACAACTGTCAGAACAATCAAGAAGAGGATGTCTCTTCAAATTACCCATACTGATAATCGCTTCGAAACCTGTATGGAGGATTGCGCAACAATTTCAATTGGATGTAAAGCGCACACAGCAAATTGTCTAAATAAACATTTGAAAGGGCAACAAAGCGTAAGTTGAGAAAGGAGAGCAATGATGAATGTTGAGTATATAAATTGACAAATATTTCCTTTTAGAGAGATTAAACTTATATATAGCAACAAGCAGTTATATTAGCCCTATATTTATGCTGCTGTTGATATTTATATCGTAAAAATCTTTTAACTGAAAACATTTTTAATAATTAAACAAACAATGCATTTTGTCTGAACAAAACTTTTTCATTTCACTAGAATGTTGTTACAGGTGCTAAGTAAGGTGTAAAATGTAAAACTTTGGTTTCAAGCATCACAACTGAAGTAAGAAGAACAAAATATAATACCTAAAATGTCACGGAGAGGATCTGGTCCTGTCACTGAAAGACAAAACAATACTTTTAAGATAAAACAAGTGTTTGCATCTATCATGGCAATGTCCCCCGCCGTTATGAGATATTTGGCATAATTAATATTATTAATATTATATAATTATTATTTCAGATATCATTACTATTATTAGTTTGACTTTACATAATTTTGATAATTTTTCAGTGATTTCGTGACCTTGAATGTGATCACTTTTTTATTGAGTATAACAATCATGTAATGATAAAAAATGTTGGTATTAACATAAAGAATTCTGCAAACAATGCGTATGTTGTGACATTGCTGTGACCTTGACCTTTGAAAGTTTGTAGCGAAAACTTTTTCAATTCATGGATTAAATCAAGTTATATTTGCAAGGACAATTTCACAGATTCCATAATACCTGCATGACCTTTACCCTGAACTTAATTGTGAACATGTCAAAAATAATTACCAAGGTGCAAAAATAGGAAATCATCTGAAACTGATAGCAGCCCCGACTTTGGGCTACTAAATAAACATTATCACGTAGTGTCCAATAACGAGATGTACATCATCATGCATATCATATCAGAAGTGTGCATAACAGTGACAAGTTAAGTTCAATTCAACCAGTTGTAAATGCAAATCTCTACATGACAATCTCATACTGTAGAAAAGGTTTATATGGACCCCACTGAGACACAAAAAAACTGTCAAGTTTCACTGGTAAGGATCCAAGTTAGTCTCAGGTACTTGTTCGTGAATCTACAGTCAGATCAAATTACTTGATTTTCATCTTTTTACAATAATACTTAAAACATATGTGCATGCATCATGTATATAACTTAACTCAGAGGTTGTTTAACTGTATACCTGAAATTTTATGAAAAAATGATGTACAAAAGAAAGTACACACCAAAAGATTTTCATATTCAGATAAACTTTTTGACAAAATAGAGTTTTTTAATGTTTTATCCTAATGTTACGAATGGAAACAATGTAAACAACGCAAACGCAACTGAGGCATATCACTAGACTTTCAGAAATCACGATTTTTTCATTGAGCCTCTTTAGGTAAAACAGTCCTGATATCGATAAAGAACAGCAAACATTTATAAATGGTTAGCATGGACAACCAGGTCGAAGTGGAATGTAATACATAGAGGATATTATATGAGTGCCCATGACATACTATGTTTACGACACGAGTGCCTAAATATTGGTATTTCTTGAGTGAGAACGAGGGATAAGCTGATATTTAGGCACGAGTACGAATATGATATTCTGTTTATTACCGAAGTCGCAGTATCAAAGGAAATTACCAAAATCGTCGCCATCGACGCCAAAGCATTATTTTTGACATGACATCACAATGAAAAAGTGATATGTTGCCCTAGGGCATCGTACGAAAAAGAAGAACCCTGAGCAAAGAGCGTACTCATTTAGATCACATAACGTT